>JALIGW010000168.1:0-112885 GCA_023053685.1 Diadophis punctatus similis
GATAGATGATAGAGAGAGAGAGAGAGAGGGAGGGAGGGAGGGAGGGAGGGAGGGAGGCATAAGATACATAGATACATTAGATAGATAGATAGATAGAGAGAGAGGGAGGGAGGGAGGGAGGGAGGCATAAGATACATAGATACATTAGATAGATAGATAGATAGATAGAGATAGAAAGAGAGGGAGGGAGGGAGGGAGGCATAAGATACATAGATACATTAGATAGATAGATGATAGATAGATAGAGAGAGAGAGAGAGAGAGAGAGGGAGGGAGGGAGGGAGGCATAAGATACATAGATACATTAGATAGATAGAGAGAGAGAGAGAGGGAGGGAGGGAGGGAGGGAGGGAGGCATAAGATACATAGATACATTAGATAGATAGATGATAGAGAGAGGGAGGGAGGGAGGGAGAGAGGGAGAGAGGGAGAGAGGGAGGCAGGCAGGCATTAGATACATTAGATAGATAGATAGATAGAGAGAGAGAGAGAGAGAGAGGTAGGCAGGCAGGCAGGCAGGCATTAGATACATAGAGAGAGAGAGAGAGAGAGGGAGGGAGGGAGGGAGGGAGGGAGGGAGGCATAAGATACATAGATACATTAGATAGATGATAGATAGAGAGAGAGAGAGAGGGAGGGAGGGAGGGAGGCATAAGATACATAGATACATTAGATAGATGATAGATAGATAGAGAGAGAGAGAGAGAGGGAGGGAGGGAGGGAGGGAGGCATTAGATACATTAGATAGATAGATAGATAGATAGATAGATAGATAGATAGATAGATAGATAGATAGATAGATAGATAGATTGAGAGAGAGAGAGAGAGAGAGAGAGAGAGAGAGAGAGAGAGAGAGAGAGAGAGGGAGGCAGGCAGGCAGGCAGGCAGGCAGGCAGGCAGGCAGGCGTAAGATACATAGATACATTAGATAGATAGATAGATAGATAGATAGATAGAGAGAGAGAGAGAGAGAGAGAGAGGGAGAGAGAGAGAGAGAGAGAGAGGGAGGGAGGGAGGGAGGGAGGGAGGGAGGCATTAGATACATTAGATAGATAGATAGATAGATAGATAGATAGATAGATAGATAGATAGATAGATAGATAGATAGATAGATAGATAGATAGATAAAAGATGAATGTGGATGCATGTACTGTATGTATGTATGTACTGTATGTATGGGCAGAAGACAGGGAGAAGAAGGGAAAGCGGGGGTGGGGGTGGGGAAGAGAATATCCTGCATATTTCTGGATTCAGCCAAGTGTGCTCTGATCTTTCTGTTTTTTAGGAAGATTGTCCTCACAGCAGGGCTGAATTACACAGAAAGGAACTTTTGTGCTTTTTCACAAAAGAATTTGTCAGAGAAGTGTAAGTCCTGGAGATTTCTTACAGTGTAAATCTGAGAGTATTTTCCCCCCCAAAAAGATAATCTTGCTGAATGTTCTTCATTGTTTCTCCTGTGCTGGTATGATGAGTTAGTTTTCTCACTGTGACAATTCCCTCATTCCTCCTTTTCTTTTCCTTTTACTTCTTCTTTCCTTTCCTTCCTTCCTATGCATTGTGATATTAACAATCAGCAAAATATTCCTCCCTTCCTTTTCTATTTTATCTTCTATACTTCTTCTCCTTTCCTGTCATCTTTCTTTCCTGAATTAATAATTAATAATTGCAATGGAGATATCAATTAATTTTCCTTTCCTTTTCCCTTTCCCTTTCCCTCTCCCTTTCTTTTCCTTTTTCCCCTTTTCTTCTCCCTCCCTTCCTGATCCTTTCCCTTTCCTTTCTTTTCCTTTTTCCCTTTTCCCCTTCCTTCCTTCCTTCCTTCCTTCCTTCCTTCCTTCCTTCCTTCCTCCCTCCCTCCCTCCCTCCCTCCCACCTCCCACCCTCCCTGATCCTTCCCTTCCCTTTCTTTTCCTTCCTTCCTTCCTTCCTCCCTCCCTCCCTCCTTTCCTTTCCTCCCCTTTCCCTTTCCCTTATTTCCCTTATTTCCCTTATTTCCCTTATTTTCCTTTTTTCCCTTTTTCCTTCCTTCCTTCCTTCCTTCCTTCCTTCCTTCCTTCCTTCCTTCCTTCCTTCCTTCCTTCCTTCCTTCCTTCCTTCCTTCCTTCCTTCCTTCCTTCCTTCCCCTATTAATGATTTTGAAAAACCAGGATGACAGTTTCATACTCAACTCTTCCCTTTTTGGAATTGGAAACAGAAGGAGGCTGCTAGAGATAATGTAACCCAATGAAAAGCTTTTAGCTTTCAGCCATGGGGAAATGTCCCACTCCCCAACCCCTTACTCTGTGAAAATTTCATGAACTCTTTTTCCTTTGATGTGGGGAAATAGGCAAGAAGATGCCTTTCATTTAAATGATCAAGTAGGAGGTAACCCGAAGATGACATTTTTCCGCATGACCTTAATCCTTTTGCAAGAAAACACCCAGATTTAAGATTTCGGAGATCCTCCTTGATGGAGAACATTCTCCTCATCCACACGCTGCTGATTTAAATTGGAAAAAAAAACAAACACCACAAACATTTCTTTTATAGTAATGATGTCTTTAATCCACACTTTGGTGCTCCAAGAGAAATACACAACAGATTTCCAAGAATAGGAAAATATATTGTAAGTTTTGAAATGGTGATTTTCCTCCTCCTCTCCTCCTCCTCTCCTCCTCCTCCTCCTCCTCCTCCTCCTCCCTCCCTCCCTCCCTCCCTCCCTCCCTTCTAGCAAACAAACAAGCTCAGAGAGCACCAAGGACCACATAGTCCTCTTTCTCCTACCCCATCTTCTCCTCCACCTTTCCCAGCTCCTCCTCCTCCTCCTTCCCCTCCTCCTTCCCTTTCCCCTCCCACCCTCCTCCTCCCTTCTAGCACTGATGATGTTATCTAGTTGGGTAATGAAATGTCTGCAAGAAAACAACCAAGTTCAGAGACCACCAAGGACCACATAGTTCTCTTTCTCCTTCCCCATCTCCTCCTCCTCCTTTCCCATCTCCTCCTCCTTCCCCTCCCCCCTCCCACCCTCCTCCTCCCTTCTAGCACTGATGATGTTATCTAGTTGGGTAATGAAATGTCTGCAAGAAAACAACCAAGTTCAGAGACCACCAAGGACCACATAGTCCTCTTTCTCCTTCCCCATCTCCTCCTCCTCCTTTCCCATCTCCTCCTCCTTCCCCTCCTCCTTCCCTTTCCCCTCCCCCCTCCCCCTCCTTTCTAGCACTGATGATGTTATCTAGTTGGGTAATGAAATGTCTGCAAGAAAACAACCAAGTTCAGAGACCACCAAGGACCACATAGTCTTCTTTCTCCATCCCCATCTCCTCCTCCTCCTCCTCCTCCTGCACCGCGGAGATGCTGTTTTGGAGGTGGGAATTTTAATTCAGTGCTTTGCTTTTATTTTCCCTTGTGTTTGTGGTTTTTCTTCACATCAATAGCTCCCCGGGTATATTATTCTTGTAATGGAAATTCCCTCTCCCCACCACGCAGCAGCGTAGGAGTTAGAATTACCTGTTTCATTTCTTTTCCCTCTGAGACGGTGTGAAACCTTTCAAGCTCGCTCTCCCATGAAATCTGAGCGAAAGGATACAAGTGAATGTTGGTGGTTGCGACTCAAAAGAGGAAACACCGAGGAGGACCGTTGACTTTGTGCGGCTGCCCATTGTTGGACAGACGTGGGAGGGGGGGGCAGTGAGTGAATGCAATGCATTGACCCATTTCCTGAAATATCGAGCTCTCCTCCTGGCAGAGTAGAACAGACGGAGACTTCAGGCTCGGCCGGGTGGAGAGAGAAGCAGCTGCTGGGGGAGGAGGAAGAGGAGGAGGAGGAGGACGATGATGACTTAGGGGGTCTTTGATGCTCTTTGAGCTTGATTGTTTCCTTGCAGACGTTTCATCACCCAGCTACGTAATATCATCAATGCTAGAAGGGAGTGGGGTTTGCTCTCTGTTTATATGCGAGTGGCTTACCCTGCCGGTGTTGGTGGGAGTGTTCTTGGGGGCTTCACTAGGGGGCAGCAAAGAGAAGCACAAAGCTTTACATCTCTGGTGCCCCTAGTGGTCATCCCACGTTTTGTAGCCCATGTCTGAGCACTCCAATTAAGTTATGAAATACACAACCAACAAACAAACGCACAGTGGTCTGCCTTCTCCCATTCCCTCAATGCTTTTTGGCTTCCTAACATTTCTAGAGTACCACGTGGCAGCCTGCCAGGGGTTTCTAAGCTAGTTTTCTGCTTTCTCTTTTCCCATTTCCTGAAATATCGAGGTCTCCTTCTGGCGTGGTAGAACAGATGGAGGGTTCAGGCTGTTCCTGGCGGAGAGAAGCAACTGGAGGGAGAGGAGGAGGAGGAGGAGGAGGAGGAGGAGGAGGAGGAGGAAGAGGAGGATAAGGACTATGGGGGGGTCTTTGATGCTCTCTGAGCTTGATTGTTTTTTGCAGACGTTTCATCACCCAGCTATGTAATATCATCAGTGCTAGAAGGGAGTGGGGTTTGCTCTCTAGTTATAGTGGCTTGCCCTGTCAGTGTTGTTGGAAGGAATATGGTTTTCTTGTTGGCAAGTTCTTTAATTAGGCTGATGTTTACTGTTTGATGGTTAGTTTAGTTTTAATTCAGGCCAGCAGTTCCGGCTGGGCCTGGTGGAGAGAAGCAGATGGAGGGAGCGGGGTGAGAACTTTCCTGTTAAAGACTCTGAGCTGAGGCCAGATTTCCCAAAAGTTGCTTTTTCTCTTCATCCAGAGTTGGTCAAACATGGCGAGCAGGGTTTAGCGTGGGATTAAGCTCCTGACCTAATGCACTTCTAGAAAATGGTAACCAAGCGAAGTGTAAAACAGTATTACAGAATTGGTGAAGGGCGGATTAATCACGCCAGTGAGAGAAATCCTGTTCCTTTGCCAACGTCTGGCTAGTTCTTGAGAGCTTGAGATGGGATCGCTCAAGCCTCAGTGATCACATGCATGCCCATTTGATGGTGCTGCTTCCTGACCGGCCCGGATAGATTTACTCATTACTGATGGATCCGCTTCTCCATCTCCTAAATTACACGGTTTGGAAACAGGCACCTCGGCTTCATTTACACCTGTGTTTCCCAACCTTGGCAACTTGAAGATGTCTGGACTTCAACTCCCAGAATTCCCCAGCCAGCATTCGCTGGCTGGGGAATTCTGGGAGTTGAAGTCCAGACATCTTCAAGTTGCCCAGGTTGGGAAACACTGATTTACACCTTATTGCGAACTATTTCGGAGTGGAAGACAACTCTAGGCAAACCCTGATTCTGGTGGAAAAGGTAAAGAGTGGAGCAGACAGATTGTCCTCCACTTACGACCAGCATCGGGGACCAGAATTCCCATCGCTAAGCAAGATGGTTGTTCAGTGAATCTTGCCTGATGTTATTGAACGTGACACGTTAGTATTAGAGTTTGTTGCATAAAAATCAATTTCCAGAAGCACACACAGATGACTGATTCAGCTGGATTCATTAACTTCTTTATAAACATAATAATATATATACAATATCACAAGTAGATTATTTCTTCAATGCAGCAACAGTTGCAAGCAGTTTCATTTCCAGCAGCAGGCAAGCACAGAGTGAGCTGAGCCACGCCCAGCCTTGAGCTTAAGTTTTCAGTTTCGATTCTCTGCACAGACTCAGATGTGTTCAAGCTCCCATCGGCTGACTTAGTTGCTATGCCTATTCATTGGCTGACCTTGTTACCACTGGCTCTCCCAGTCATGAATATTCTAACAGTTTCAACATGCAAAAATCGTGGTGTTTTTTCTTTGCCACAGTTGTTAAATGAATCACACAGTCACTAGGCAAATTCGGCTTTCCCCGTTGACTTTGGAAGCTGGCTGGGAGGTTTGTAAATGGGGATCACGCGACCTCAGGAGCCTGCAGCCATTATCAATACACGCTGGTGGCCAAATTCCTGAATTTTGATCACGTGACGCGATGGTTATAAATGCCCCCAGTTGCAAGTCACTTTTTTCAGTGCCATTGTAACTTCGAACGGTCACTAAATGAATGGCTGTAAGTCAAGGACTACTGGTAATAGAAAAGGGAGGACGTTGAAGCAAACGGAACAACGGAAGAGTTGGAAGGGACTTTGGAGGTCTTCTAGTCCAACCCACTGCTCAGGCAGGAAACCCTATGCAAGGGGTATCAAACTCAAGGCCCGCGGACCGGATCCAGCCTGTGGGGTGCTTAGATCTGACCCATGGTGCTGACCTGGAAACAGCAAAGGACTGGCCCATGGGGCCTCTCCCAGAGAAACTGGAGCTTGTGGCCCTCATGAGCTCCGTTTTCGCTGGCATAGGGTTGCAGGAGGCAATCGCAGCCAAAAACGGACCCCGGGAGCCCGTTTTTGGTCAACACAGGCGCCCTGACATGAGTGATGTCGAGCTGGCCATGCCCACCTTGGTCCCCCGAGGTCAAACACAACCCTGATGAATGAAATCGAGTTTGACACCCCTGCCTTACACCACTTCAGACAAATGGCTGTCCAATCTCTTCTTAAAAACTCTCAGTGATGGAGCATCCACAATTTATGGAGGCAAGGAGTTCCACTGGTTAATTGTTCTCCCTGTCAGGTAATTTCTCCTTAGTTCTAGGTTGCTTCTCTCCTTGATTAGCTTCCACCCATTGCTTCTTGTCCTGCCTTCTGGTGCTTTGGAGAATAGGTTGACACCCACCCCCCTCTTCCTTGTGGCAAGCCCCTGAAATAATGTGAACGACACGTTCCACCTACTTACTGAAACTCTGTTCTTTCAAAGAACTTTCACGTCTCTTTCATCAAACCGAATGAGGACTAGGAAAGGGGGAAAAAAACTATATATATTTTTCCCCCTGCTCCACCCAAGGCATGAGATATGTATTTCAGCTCTTCGGTTGTACCTTCCAGGAAATCAATCTTCACTTCATAATTTTTGTAATAGCCTACCTCTGCTTCCCTCGCCAATCACAATTGGGAAGAACGCCTTCCAAAAAGTGTTCTAATCCATCACGGAAGACATGTATACAAGGGGCCTTAAACCAACACGCCAGTATTGCAAAGCAAAGGTGTCTTGTTGCCCAAATCATCGGTAATGAGTGCTTACAATATACAAAAAGTTTCACAGATTAAAGGATCAAGGGGGAAGGTTGCTTACCCACCCTCCCCCCTTTTCAAGAGTTCAAATATGACAGAATAACCTTTGTTAAGAAAGATGTCGATGGGATTTCCAGACTGCGAATATTAAGCAACTGCTGAGTTATATAGACTTGAAACAAAAAAAAGGCAAATAATAAAATAAAATAAAATAAAATAAATAAATAAATAAATAAATAAATAAAATAATAAAATAAAATAATAAAATAATAAAATAAAATAAAATAATAAAATAAAATAAAATAAAATAAATAATAAAATAAAATAAATAATAAAATAAAATAAATAATAATAAAATAAAATAAAATAAAATAATAAAATAAAATAAAATAAAATAAAATAATAAAATAAAATAAAATAAAATAAAATAATAAAATAAAATAAAATAATAAAATAATAAAATAAAATAAAATAAAATTAAAATAAAATAAAATAAAATAAAATAAAATAATAAAATAATAAAATAAAATAATAAAATAAAATAATAAAATAAAATAATAAAATAAAATAAAATAAAATAAAATAATAAAATAAAATAAAATAAAATAATAATAAAATAAAATAAAATAAAATAAAATAAAGAGAACCAACCCAACAAAGTCTATTCTATTCTATTCTATTCTATTCTATTCTATTCTATTCTATTCTATTCTATTCTATTCTATTTATCTGCCAGTTTCTTATACCGGTAGAAACTCAAAAGTCAAACCTGTATATAATGAAAGATGCTGGATTTGATTTCTTGCAGGAATCTATAGTATTTTGGAGACTTTCGCAAATGTGTCAGTTGTATGTTACTTTACTGTTTCATCTCTACTAGTTGCTGTTTTTGTTTCTCTCCCCCCCAAAAAAAACATTGTCTATTTACATAGCAACGATGCAACCTCAGAAGGAAAATCTTCATACGGGATCTGATTTAGAAACTTCTAGGGGCATTTATTCTCGGATTCTAGACAGCTGGAGTTGTGATTTCCTTCTCGTCCTGGTCTTTTTTAGACATTTCTCCTGAAGAGGCCTGTTTGCAACCCATCCACACCCTGTGGAAATTGATCCATCTCAGCCAAGGCGTGGGAAAATTATATATCTCTATTGTCTAGTAAAATGGCCTTCTTATCCTAAAGTCTCTATGAAGAGTGCTTTGAATTACTAGCTTTTAGTGTCAGGTTGCTGACCTCCCTGCTATGATCTGACAAACGGTGCCGTTATTGGTCAGGATGGATGTTCAGATCTCTCTATTATTCCGTGTTCCATTTGGGATATTTACTTGAAGCAATCTTGAATCTTGGTCTTTGGCAAAGAGTATGCAATTGTAGGAGAAGGACGGGTAGAAGCTGGGGCGGAGTTAAGAGAGGGACCACGTTAGCATCCCTATGTTGCCACAAAGGGAACTGAGTCCAACTTCACTTGAGTGCAGTTGTTTCTTATTGGACTCTTATGAGCGTTGACTGTTAGTTCAGAAGAGTCTTCTTCATAGGCAATAAGTCAGTTCATTTAAACCTTCATATGTGACTTGGTCTTCCAAACCTGAGGGCGATGGTGAAGAGGTTGGATAGAAAAAGAGATAGATAACACAAAAAGAGATAGATAACACATATTGAATAGCTCGAAGGCCTTTTCAAAAAAAGAAAAACAGAACAAACAGGTACAGAAACAACCATACAAAAATATATATGGTACATGACATCAAAATTCAACGATATCAAAATTCAATCACTAAATTTCTAAAACTAGATAACCCAAATAAAATATCTCGTCTCTAACTCAGCTCATCTTTCTTACAATCAATGAAATTCTTTTCAATGTAGCTGGCTCGTATTGCTGTCATCCTATTAAGATAGCGAGTGATAGCCCTTACCAGGGGAGGAGAGTCTGCCTTCAATAGAAATGTTAATTTATGCCTTACATTCCAGTGGGAAAATTTATTTATAATTGGGGACAGAGATAGAAAAAGAGAGACCCAGGTTTATCTATGCATCTGATTGGGGTGCAAATCTACTTAGGGTTAGGGTTTTTAGGTCTCCATGAATTAGAACATAGAATAGTAGAGTTGGATTTGAATTTGGAGACTGAATTTGAATGTGAATAGAGTTGAGTTTGGAGAGCGAAATGGACATCGCCAATGTATTCGGAGCACATTGTTATGGTTAGGAGGGAGCTGACTTTTCGAGCCCGCCCTTTCTACGTTCCCTGGCAAAATACAGGGGAAAATCCCATTGGGGGACAAAGCCACTTAGAGTTAGGGTTAGCCCCCCATGAATTTGGGGAGCAAAATGGGCACCGCCAAAGATTCGTAGCACATCGGTATGGTTAGGAGGGCGCTGACTTTTCAAGCCCAGCCTGTCTATGTTTCCTGCTAAAACACCTGGGAAAATCTCATTGGTGGCCAAGGATAACCCCTTGGTGATTTTGGCAAAGATTACTGTATTAAAAAAATTGGAGTCGAGAGAGCTTGGCAGCATTTAGCTTTTTGTCTGAGCCATTTGAGGTGCCGCCGAAGAGTTTTCATAGAGCTTGGTCATGGTGTTCGAGCATCTTTTTACTTTCATCCATGAAAGTCAAAACCATTTTCATGCTCTGCTTCCCCTCCCTCCCTCCCTCCCTCCCTCCCTCCATGGTTGACTTCTAAGTTTGATTGATATTTTTGGTTCACTTCTTGATTTTGGGGCGGGAGCATAACTGTAACAGAGAAGTATTTCTTTATATCTACCTTGGACTCTTAGCTGAAGTAAAGGCATGACCCTCGGGAGAGAAAAAAATTGTTTTATTTGTGATATTAATACGAAACTTCATTTTAAGAGGGCTGTAATATTGGACTAAGTTGAGGCTTGGCATGTTGCCAATTTTATTAAAATGGATGTTTTGTGTTACAGCCGATTATAACCTGGTAGAAGAGAATGTGTTTGTCTCGGGAGTGAACTGTGGGGTCCTTGGTGCTCTCTGAGCTAGGTAGTTTTCTTGCAGACATTTCATTACCCAGCTAGGTAACTTTATCAGTGTTAGAAGGTAGCAGGCTTTACAGAGCGGATGGGAAGAAGGAGAACAGGAGGAGGAAGAGGAGGAGGCGGCAAAACAGAAGAAAGATTTTGTGACTTTCTTAACGACCTCCTATAGAGCAGTGGAAGCGTTCCGTCATCCTTGAGTGATGGTTAGACTCCTTCATCCAGCTAGATTCATCCTCTGGGAAGTTTTCAGAATCAGAATAGAGCTGGAAGGGACCTTGGAGGTTTTCTAGTCCAGCCCCCTGCTCAAGCAGGAGATCCTAGACCATTTCAGACAAGCTGGAAGGTCACAACCACTCCATGCCTAGCTGAGAGATATCTGCTGGGTGACTTTTTAAGCGGCAAAACAAGGGCCTAAAGTAGCAACAGCAATAGCACTTAGACTTATATACCGCTTCATAGTGCTTGACAGCCCTGTCTAAGCAGCTTACAGAGTCAGCCTATTGCCCCCAACAATCTGGGTCCTCATTGTACTGATGGAAGTACAAAGGATGGAAGGCCGAGTCAACTTTGAGCCGGTTAGAATCGAACTCCAGGCTGTGGGCATTATTAGCCTGCAATACTGCATTCTAATTCACAAGGAAGGAAGGGAGGAAAGAAGGGAGGGAGGGAGGGAGGGAGGAAGGAAGGAGCAAGGGAGGGAGGGAGGGAAGGAGAGAGGGGAGGAAGGGAGGAAGGGAGGAAGGAAGGAACAAGGGAGGGAGGGAGGGAAGGAGAGAAGGAAGGAAGGAAGGGCAATAGCAATAAGCACTTAGATGTATATCGTTTCACAGTGCTTGAAAGCCATCTTTAAGCGGTTTACAGAGTCAGCAAATTGCCTCCAACAATCTGGATCCTCACTTTACCGACCTCACTTAGCGATCTGGATCCTCACTTTTACCGACCTGGAAGGCCGAGTCAACCTCAGTAAGAATTGATGGCTGCCTATTTTCAAAAGGTAGCGATTGATTTCTTTTAAGGAAACCTGCTAGCTGTCTTATCCAAATGTTCTCCATTTCCTAAAAACGGAGACACCCCTTTGAAAGCCGCCCTGAGTCCCTCGGGAGTAGGGCGGCATATAAGAACCAATAAATAAATAAATAAATAAATAAATAATAAAAAGTCTTTTGTTAAGTCCTCAATTTAACAGCCATTCTTTAGTGACCGTGCAGTGGCTCGAGTTGTCGGAATGCTGGCCAGGTGGTTAAGCGAGCCCGCGTTCGAGAGCCGACGGCTGCCTCCGGGCGGGGTTGAGTTCTCATCCTTCACTCCAGCTCCTGCTGGGGACATGAAAGGTGCCCCCAACCACGGTGATGTCACCGGTTAATCCTTTCTACCCGGAAGCGCCTCAGTGTTTCTGACACGAGTTCAAAAGAGACCGTGGAAAGTTACAATGGCACTGAAAAAAGTGACTTATGACCAGTTTTCACACTTATGACCATTGCAGCCTCCCCAGGGTCACGGGATCAAAATTCAGGCACTTAGCAATTGGCATTTATTTATGACAGTCCTGGGGTCATGTGATCGTTATTGTTGCAGCAGTGGGTTTCTCCCGGTTCGGCCCGGTTCTAATAACCGGTAGCGCCGGCGGTGGGAGGCTCCGCCCACCCTCCTGGGATGCTTCTGCGCATGCGCACAAGTGTCGCACGCTCGTTTTAGAACCCACTACTGCATTGTTGGCCTTCCCACCCAACTTCCTACAAGCCAAGCCCATGGGGGAAACCGCGTTCACTGAACGACCACATGTTTCACTTAACAACTGTGGGCAAGAAAGGTCGTAAAATGGGTCAAAGCTCACTTAACAAACTGCCTCGCTTCACAATAGATTTTGGGCTCCATGGTGGTCGTACGTCGAGCACCTATCGTTGCTTTAGTTTGTCACTTGAGGTTTTTCCAGCCCTACTTTGGTGAATCTCTGCCTTGCATTTTTTTTTTTGGTCCGTGTGAAGAAAAAACATCCTTTTATCGAGCTGACACTTATTGCTGCTCTGAGCCTAGCAGCCTACCATAAATTTGCTTTCCTCCAACTTCGATCCGAAGCAAACGCTGTAAATTTTATTAAACATTTTATCGGAAGCAGGCTGGAGTTCTTTCTCCTACAAAAGGCATTTTTAAGAGGTCTCCCGAGTTTTGAAAGCAGAATTTCCAAGGACCAGGAAAAAAAAAAAGAAAAAAAAAAGAAAAAAAAAGATTACATTGATGCAGGATGCTTTTATTTAAACATTTCATAACTTTGTGGGGTGTGTGTGCTGGGATGCGTTTGGAGAAGTCTTTAAAAACGTGTCTTGTCTGAAGCAAAGGAATCCCAATGTTAAAAACGAAGTGTTTGTAACAAATCTCAGGTGTGTCGCAGAGAATGAAAACCTTGATGTAAGAGGGGGGGAAAAAGATAGAAGAATGGGGAAGAAATTAATTACAGTGGCATTTAAGACACAGGGATTGTGTTTCAGCCACAGCCTGCCTCCTGCGGCAGTGTCATGACTATTCACCTGACATTCCTACCTGCGTTTCAATTACCCATCATTTACTCAAGACGTACCCATTTTTTGAGCTCACATGGCTCGCGAGCCACAAGGCTGGGCTGAAAGAACATGGCTTTTGGGATTAATGTGTTTGCAAAGAGCTTTAGAGGATCCACAAACCCGCCCTTAATAGCAATAGCAATAGCATTTAGACTTATATACCGCTTCATAGTGCTTTACAGCCCTCTCTAAGCGGTTTATAGAGTCAGCATATTGCCTCCCAACAATTTGACTCCTCATTTTAGCCATCTCGGAAGGATAGAAGGATGAGTCAACCTTGAGCCAGTGTGGATCGAACTCCTGTCAGTGGGCCTGCAATACTCCATTCTAACCATTGTGCACCAAGGAAGGAAGGAAGGAAGGGAGGGAGGGAGGGAGGGAGGGAGGGAGGGAGGGAGGGAAAGGGAAGGGAGGGAGGGAGGGAGGGAGGAAGGAAGGAAGGAAGGGAGGGAGGGAGGAAGGAAGGAACGGAGGGAGGGAGGGTTTGTGGGAGGTGAAGGGAAGGGGAGGGAGGGAGGGAGGGAGGGAGGAAGGAAGGAAGGAAGGAAGGAAGGAAGGAAGGAAGGAAGGAAAGAAGGGCAACAGCAACAGAAATAGCAATAGCACTTAGACTTATATAATGCTTCATAGTGCTTCACAGCCCCTCTCTAAGCGGTTTATAGTGCCGGAAACTCGACTTCTGCGCATGCTCAGAAGAAAAATAAAATTTAATTTTTTTTAAAAAAAAATCCAATTTTTAAAAAAAAAATAAAAAAAAAAGATGGCAGCGCTCACGGACCGGCACCGACTGAACCGGTTCCATGATGTCATTATGATGTCACCAGCAGGTCGCTACCAGTTCAGGCGAACCGGTCCGAACCGGGAGGAACCCACCTCTGGTGTCAACCCTGAAGCTAACCTGACCGGGGCCATTTTGAGGCTTCAGTTTTGCCAGAGGTGGTATTCAGCAGGTTTTTTTTTTATTTTTTTCAGATTTTTCGGCACTGCGAAAAATCTACGAGGCATGGCCATGTGGCGCGGGAGGAAGCGAACCGGCGACGAGGTAAGTTAGAACCCACCCCTGGTGCATGTGCACATATCGTCTTCTTTTAAAGACCCCATAATCCCTTGCAGGGTGGAGTCCGGGCAACTGAATGGAGCTAGCAGAGTGTTTAATGGCCGGATGCCCTTCCTGTTGCCAATGCAGATTTTTGTTCAGCAGATATATTCTCATTGTGCCCAGAGAGAGAAATATCTGCCTCTACCTAGGATCGAACTCACAGCCTCCTGATTGTGAGGCGAGAACTCCACCTCTAGGCCACCAAAACTAGCCAATATATGCCAGCTGCGAAATCCCATACAAGGGATGTCCAACCTTGGCAACTTGAAGATCTCTGGACTTCAACTCCCAGAATTCCCCAGCCAATCACCCATACTGCCTAGGGAATTCTGGAAGTTGAAGTCCACAAGTCTTCAAGTTGCCAAGGTTGGACATCCTTGGCTTACATCATACTTTTCCCAAGGAAAGACGGACGTGTCCTTGAAGCCATCAGGAAAATGTCCTTATCCTTTCAGATGACGTTGAAGCATTATTGTCGTTGTCTCATCATGAGATTGCTTTTATCTAGAGACTCATCATGAATTTTATGGAAGGCTCTTAGCTAAATTAACACCGATTCCTCTTCGGCAGGAGGAAGGCGGCAGTTTATTGTCTACGCTTTCTGATTTGGAAAAGTTTTAGATGATGCAAATGGGCTCACATCTCAAAAGCTTCCATTAAAGCTGATCACAGATCAACCACCCATATTTCTCAGATATTTTAGATCATGATTGATCACAGATTGTGTTGACCTTGCTTATGGAAATTGTAGTCCAAAGACATCTATAACAGGACTGCAACAACAACAACAAAAAGCCCACAACAGCAGGCCATTTGTGGCCTCAGTTGTTTTCCCTTTTTAAATCCGATCCACGGATACATTTTGGCTTTTTTTTAGGTTGGCTTTTTATTTTGCTCATCTTTCTCGCAGAGGTGTGTAAAATATGCCACCTTTCTCTCATTCTCCGGGATGACTTGCAAAAGAATAACGGCCTATACGTGCACATCAATAAACAGAAGCCAGCACAATCAAATCAAATATAGCAGCAGAAAAGCCGCACTTAAAAAGCAGAATATTCCGGAGAGGAGATAAAATAAAAATTCCTACAACGATCACTGAGCATCTTAGAATTTTTTTTTAAAAGAGAGAGAGAGAGAGATACGATTGAAACAAATAAATAGCATTTTGCGAGCTTGACTGTGTTCAGACACAACAGTAAATTAAAATTTAGCAGAAAGAAAAAGATCTACAGATGAGTTTGTCTTTTCCGGTCTCCCTCTGGCATATTCCAGGAAAATTGGAAGCATCTCTTTCAGGTCTCGATTAAGGAAATCCAAAATCTTGGGTGGGTTTAATCACAGTTGATTCAAACAAGCCAGGTTTGTAAACCTAGATTTGAAATAGGCTTATCTTAGTTAAGCCAGAGTCAAAACAGGTTGTTGTTGTTGTCTGGTTTTGAATTTAAGGGGAAATTCTAGTGATGAAAAATGATGGAAGAAGACTAGAGAAATTGTTATCTGGATCGATTCTCATAACAACGTTTTGAGAACGTGAGAATTAGAAATTGAGTGGCTTCCATATATATTATATATTACAGAACAAGGTAAATACAAACATTTAGAGTGTGTTTTTAAAGCTTGTGTCAACAAGTCTTTAAGTTGGTTGGAATACAAAGAAAAGAGACAATGTTGAAATATTTGTTTTGGTGTTTTTGTCTGGATTTGGATCAAAATTCTATTTTTGTCCCCATTTGCCTTTTATGGAAAGGCTCATGGATGGTTTTGAAGGTGGTTATTGCGGTTTTATTGTGGACTTTTTAGGCTGTTATGACTGTGAATTGTTTTTGTTTTCATTGGAGGGGTGGGTGGGATATAAATGTTGGAATAAACAAACCCATAAACCACACAAAATTTAAAAACCAGACAGGACAACATGAAAAACCATCCCTCCTGAGGACAAATGATGGTTGCAGCTTGTCCGTCAGCTGCTTCCCTAAGAGAAAATTCCAAGCCACGATGGAGATTTATTTATTTATTTGGAAATTTATATTGCCGCCTATTCGCACATGGCGACTCAAGGCGGCTTACAAGAATATAAAAGCAATAAAACTAATAAAAGAGAGAATCATATAATAAATTAATAAAATAATATAATAAAATGACACCCCCCACCTCACCCCACCCCAGCGACAACACATCAGATGAGCCAGCGGTGGATTGCTCCCGGTTCGTCCAGAGTTCTGTGAACCGGTAGCGGCGGGAGGCTCCGCCCACCCGCCCGGGATGCTTCTGTGCATGCGCAGAAATGTCACGCACGTGTGAGCGAGCATGCACACAAACCGGTAGCAATGGGTTTTAGAACCCACTACTGACATGAGCCATTTAATGGGCTCCATCCCGCTCTGGGTTTCCCGGGCCCGCTGGCAGAACCAGGTTTTCAGTGCCTTCCGGAAGAGTGTCAGAGTGGGGGCCATTCTAATTTCTGGGGGAATGATGTTCCAGAGAGAGGGAGCCACCACAGAGAAGGCCCTTCTTCTGGGCCCCACCAGGTGTATCTCCCTAGGGCAGTGGTTCCCAACCTTCCTAATGCCGCGACCCATGCCCCGCGCCCGCACCCCCACCGTGACCCACCCCGCCGCCGCCATTTGGGTTCTTTTACCCTCTGCGCATGCGCAAAGCGTGCTGCGCATGCGCAGATGGTAAAATAACCCAAATGGCGGCAGCGGGGTGGAGCGTGGTGGGGGCGCGGGTTGTGGGGCGCAATATGGCCAGGCTTGTGGCAGTGGGTGGGGGAGCTGAGGATGCCGGGACGACCCCTGGGAAATGGTCGTTCGACCCCCAAAGGGGTCCCGACCCCCAGGTTGGGAACCGCTGCCCTAGGGGATGGGTGATATTCCTTGCCTCCCCACTCTGGTGGGTCGGATAGATGTGATCGACAAGAGACGGTCCCTCAGGTGGCTAATTAAGAAAAAAAATGTCTTAATTTCAGAGGAAGGAGAAAAAGTGTGTGGAGAAAAAGTCCATTTTCTTGGCATGAGTGTCAACATTCTTGGTGTGGATGCCACGAAGAAGCTAAATGCGCCAAATGGCTCTCCGTTTTGGGTGGAAACAAACCATTTCCTAAACGCAACTTTGTCATTTCTGTACATTCGCAAACGATAATCGGAATAATGGGCTACCTTATGTTTTGCAATGACCTGCAGCTCAGGTTTCTTCCCCATCATTTCCGTAACAATACAGGTACTCCTTGGCTTATGACCCCAACAGAATCCCAAATTTCTGCTGTTGAAGCGAGATGTTTGTTAAGTGGGCTCTCCCCTGTTTTACGACCTTTCTTGCCACAGTTCTTAAGCGACTCACCGCTGTTGATAAGTTCGTAACCTGGTTGTTCAGTGAATCTGGTTTGCCCAGGGACTTTGCTTGTCAGGAGGTCGCAAAAGGGGATCGTGTGGCCCTGGTTTACTGCAACCGTCATACACATGAGTTGGTTGCTGAGCATCTGAATTTTGATCACGTGACCA
The DNA here is from genome assembly GCA_023053685.1 of Diadophis punctatus similis. Classification (NCBI taxonomy): domain Eukaryota; kingdom Metazoa; phylum Chordata; class Lepidosauria; order Squamata; family Dipsadidae; genus Diadophis; species Diadophis punctatus. The sequence continues at coordinate 17,225 of JALIGW010000168.1, forward strand.
GGGGTTTTGTTGCAATGATCGTAAGTGTAAAAAACGGCCCTAAGTCACTTATTTCAGTGCCGTTGTAACTTTGAATGGTCACTAAGTGAACTGTTGTAAGTCATCCTGTATTTTTAGAATAGAATAGAACAGAACAGAAATAGAAAAGAACAACAGAATTCAGAATTCAAAATACAGAATACAGAATAGAATAGAAAACAGAAGAACAGAACAGAAATAGAACAGAATAACAGAATAGAGAATAGAGAACTGAACAGAACAGAACAGAATATAGAATAGAATAGAAAATAGAATAGAATAGAGTAGAAAATAATAATAGAATAGAATAGAATAGAATAGAATAACAGAACAGAACAGAACAATAGAATAGAATAGAATAGAGTAGAAAATAATAGAATAGAATAGAATAGAATAGAATAGAATAGAATAGAATAGAATAGAATAACAGAACAGAACAGAACAATAGAATAGAATAGAAAATAGAATAGAATAGAGTAGAAAATAAGAATAGAATAGAATAGAATAGAATAGAATAACAGAACAGAACAGAACAATAGAATAGAATAGAATAGAATAGAGTAGAAAATAATAATAGAATAGAATAGAATAGAAAATAGAATAGAATAGAATAGAATAGAATAGAATAGAATAGAATAGAATAGAATAGAATAGAATAATAGAATAGAATAGAATAGAATAGAATAACAGAACAGAACAATAGAATAGAATAGAATAGAATAGAGAATAGAATAGAATAGAATAGAATAGAATAGAATAGAATAGAATAGAAAATAATAATAGAATAGAATAGAATAGAATAACAGAACAGAATAGAATAGAATAACAGAACAGAACAGAAGAATAGAATAGAATAGAATAGAAAATAGAATAGAATAGAATAGAAAATAATAATAGAATAGAATAGAATAGAATAACAGAACAGAACAGAAGAATAGAATAGAATAGAAAATAGAATAGAATAGAGTAGAAAACAATAATAGAATAGAATAGAATAGAATAGAATAGAGTAGAGTAGAAAACAATAATAGAATAGAATAGAATAGAATAACGGAACAGAACAATAGAATAGAATAGAATAGAATAGAGAATAGAATAGAATAGAATAGAAAATAATAATAGAATAGAATAGAATAGAATAACAGAACAGAACAGAATAGAATAGAATAGAATAACAGAACAGAACAGAAGAATAGAATAGAATAGAATAGAAAATAGAATAGAATAGAATAGAAAATAATAATAGAATAGAATAGAATAGAATAACAGAACAGAACAGAAGAATAGAATAGAATAGAAAATAGAATAGAATAGAGTAGAAAACAATAATAGAATAGAATAGAATAGAATAGAATAGAATAGAATAACAGAACAGAACAATAGAATAGAATAGAATAGAGTAGAAAATAATAATAGAATAGAATAGAATAGAATAGAATAGAATAGAATAGAATAACAGAACAGAACAGAACAGAACAATAGAATAGAATAGAATAGAAAATAGAATAGAATAGAGTAGAAAATAATAATAGAATAGAGTAGAAAATAATAATAGAATAGAATAGAAAATAATAATAGAATAGAATAGAATAGAATAACAGAACAGAACAATAGAATAGAATAGAATGGAATAGAATAACAGAACAGAACAGAACAGAACAGAAGAATAGAATAGAATAGAATAGAATAGAATAGAATAGAATAGAATAGAATAGAATAGAAAATAGAATAGAATAGAATAGAAAATAATAGAATAGAATAGAATAGAATAGAATAGAATAGAATAGAATAGAACAACAGACCAGACCAGACTAACAGAGTTAGAAGGGACTTCGGAGGTCTTCTAGTCCAACCCCCTGCTTAAGCAGGAAACCCTAGATCATTTCAGACAAATGGTTGTCCAATCTCTTCTTAAAGGAATCACCCCGTCTAGCTAGCAATAAGGCTATTACCACGAATTCATCAAAATACTTTAGCAATCCAATCTTCCCACCTTTTGTCTAAATGCTTTGTGTTTATGGAAAGGGTCTCTCTTCCTCTATTTTTTTTTTTTGCTAGTCATATCCAACACAGAAGGCATGGCTGTACGCCCGCCCGCGCAAACACACCTTCTTTTTGTACGCTGCATTTAATTTGTTTCATTTGCCAGGTGATTTAAATGAGCTGCATGTGAAAGTTTAGCTCCGGGGACCCAAATGTAGCATTATGCTGTATATTATTCAGACTGTAAGACTCAAAGTAATTGAATCTCTGTTTGTTGCAATGAAGACGGAGTGTTCTTATTTTAAATTTAAGTGTCTATATAAACATGATGCCTTAGGGCACTGCTGATTTGTAATATGTACGCATCAGAGGCTGCCTTAGTGGCTATGTCTGATCCTTTTTCATTAAGTTATTCTTGGAAAGAGATGAAACAAGCCTTTCCCCTTTCCGCCAATAAAATGTGCGTTTTCTTCTTCTTCTTTATTCCTAACGTTTCCCCCCCCCCTTAGCTTGCCACAATCCTTTCTAATACTGTTAGCAAAGAGCTGCTGTTATTACCTTAAGCGCAAGGCAAAAACTCTCTCAAATATTCTATGGTATTCTGTGCAAATTAAATTTCTGTAGAGAAAGGAGCCGCTCGCTGATTTTTGACGTTTTACAGCAATAACCTTTTTGAGGCTCTGATGGGTTTAGTGAGGAGAAGACGGAGGGGGGGATAGCAGGGCTTCCCAGCAGCCTCAAAGAACTAAGCCTAACTTTTTCCCATAATGCCCTGAACGAGCCCTGAGCTGAAGCACGATGGGAAATTAAAATACCAGCTTAAACTCACCTGCTTGTTGCTTGGAAATTACGGGCTGAGGTCAGGGGCGGGTTCCTAATTTTTTAACTACCACTCTGTGGGCGTGGCTTATTTTGTGGGTGTGGTTTGCCAGCCATGTGACCGGGTGGGCGTGGCTTCTCGGACTGCTGAAGGGAGAGGAACTGAGATAGGTCCTGCTGCCCATTCCCCCTCCCCTCAGCAGCTCGAGAAGCCTCAAATGTGTGAAAATGCCTAGGATCATCACCGTGTGTTCGTGGTTTCTTGGACTACTGAAGGGAGGGGAATGGAGATAGCTCCTGCCGCCCGTTCTTTCAGAGTCTCACGCCCTCCCTCAGCCATCCTCCCCTGCTTGGACTCACTGTGGGGTAGGAAGGCAGCGCATGCGCAGTGCCGGAAGCTTGGCTTTTGGGCATGCGCAGAAGAAAATTTTAAAAAATAAATATTTTTTTAAAAAATGGGGGCGCCCAGGCACTGGCAACCGACCGCACTGGTACTATGACGTCACCAGCGGGCCGCTACCGGTGCTATAGAGTGGACCGCACTGGTAGGAACCCACCACTGACTGAGGTTTGGTGCCCATCCTGAATACAACTTTATCCACCTGTGTGATTACTTGGAAATGGGTGGATTCTAATTTACCTCGCCGCCGGTTTGCTTCCTCCCGTGCCGCGTGGCTCTGCGTGCATTGCGTGCCGCATGGGCGCACATGCACAGTGCCAAAATCTCAGCTTCTGCACATGCGCAGAAGCAAAAATTAGCTTCTGCGCATGCACAGAAGCCAAAAACAAGATAGCGGCACCCACGGACCAGCGCCGACAGAACTGGCTCTGTGATGTCATTACCAGTTTACTAATGGTAAAGAACTGGTTAGAACTGGTAGGAACCCACCTCTGCTTTGAAACCTTTTCAATCTCTGAAAATGATCTGGCTTTTTTTTTCCTGGATCAGTTTACTATTACAGTTCTTAACTTTTGTTTGTAGTTCAATTCCAACCACGAATTTTTGCAAACGGCGAGAAAAGTTAGTTTCTTCTAAGCATCTGTCCTTCTCTGAACATAGGACTGGGCGATATATTGGAGCAAACTTTTTCACAGATGGTTCAAATGCTGCTGAAGTCCTGATTATCTCAAAAAGGCATCCAACTCTTGTAGATTAACAGATTAACAGAGTTGGAAGGGACCTTTTAGGTCATCTAGTCCAACCGCCCGCCCAAGCAGGAGACCCTACACCATTTCTGATAGATAACAGTCCAGTCTCTTCTTGAAAGCCTCCAGTGATGAAGCTCCCACAACTTCCGAAGGCAACTTTTGTTCGATCGGTTGATTGTTCTCACTGTCAGAAAATTTCTCATTATTTCTAGGTTGAATGTCTCCTTGCTCAGTTTCCATCCATTAGTCCTTGTCTGGCCTTGGGGTGCCTTGGAAAATAGCTTGACCCCCTCCTCTCTGTGGCAGCCCCTCAAATATTGGAAGACTGCTATCATGTCTCCCTGGTCCTTCTCTTCACTAGATTAGCCATGCCCAGTTCCTGCAACCATTCATTGTATGTTTCCTAATCCTCTTGGTTGCTCTTCTCTGCACTCTTTCTAGAGTCTCAACATTTTTTTTATAGGGCGGTGACCAAAACTGCAGATTTCAAGGTCTGGAGAATTGCTGGTTTTATCCTCCTGTCTTCCTTAACTTGCTTGCATTTTTTTTGGTGTTTTGGAAGGATCCTTTCTTTCATATTGGCCTACGAGGTTTGCTGATTTCCTGCAGTGTGCTTGCAAACGTGAAACCTTTTAATATAATTATAGATGATGCATTTTAAGGGTTCCAAGTGGAGCAAAGCACCAGAGGGGGGGGAAAAACAGGGCGGGGTGGGCTGGAAAGAAGCCTTTCAAAGAAGCGAGCAATTTTCCTCAAAATTGCTAAGCCATTTATTGAATGCAGGTGGACGAGTCATGTCCAGAGAAGGGGGTAGAAATCTGCATGCTCATTTCTGATAGTGCCAAGTTAAAGGCCTAGGCAACCCTTGCTTTGTGCAACTGCGGGCAAAATCAGTTGCGGCAATTTGAAAATGAATGGCTCCCAGGATGTGTAACCTTTGTGTTGGGTCCTATCTGGATGAAGCGGGTGGAATTGGGGAGGCATTCATTACTCTGCCCTGCCGGATGACAAACGGCCTCTCCCCCAGTCCAAGTTCTCCTCCTCGGAAAAGCTGGTCGGTTAGATTAGAACGATGGTTCCTCCCCTTCCGTCGAGTCTCTTGCCGAGAGAACGTGCCAAATGTTACTGGCGTGTGCATGGGTAGAGAGATTCCTTTGTCCAGGAGATATTGGAGGGGGGAAGACCATCAACATTGAGTGACTAACAGGTGGCTGTCCAAAATAGCTTGCATCAATGGGAAAGTCCACCTCTGCCGTTAGATCTAGAAGTATAGCTACAAAAGAAGATATTGCTTGTAGGGAAGGGAAAGTAGGAAGTCAGTGCGTGAGTATTTATTTATTTATTTATTTATTCATTCATTCATTCATTCATTCATTCATTCATTCATTCATTCATTCATTCATTCATTCATTCATTCCGTTGGGTGTGTTACTTGGAACCCTGACACATTCATTCATTGTGGCAACCCCTGAGAGATTGGAACACTGCTATCATGTCTCCCCTGATCCTTCTTTTCATTAAACTAGACATACCCAGTTCCTGCAACCGTTCTTCATATGTTGAAGAACGGTTGCAGGAACTGGGTATGTCTAGTTTGACGAAAAGAAGGATCAGGGGAGACATGATAGCAGTGTTCCAATCTCTCAGGGGTTGCCACAAAGAAGAGGGAGTCAAGCTAGTCTCCAAAGCACCTGAGGGTAGAACAAGAAGCAATGGGTGGAAACTAATCAAGGAGAGAAGCAACTTAGAACTAAGGAGAAATTTCCTGACAGTGAGAACAATTAATCCGTGGAACAGCTTGCCTCCAGAAGTTGTGAATGCTCCAACACTGGAAGTTTTTAAGAAGATGTTGGATAACCATTTGTCTGAAGTAGTGTAGGGTTTTCTGCCTAGGCAGGGGGTTGGACTAGAAGACCTCCAAGGTCCCTTCCAACTCTGTTGTTGTTGTTGTTGTTGTTGTTGTTATTATTATTATTATTATTGTTATTGTTATTATTATTATTATTATTATTATTATTATTATTATTATTATTATTATTATTATTATTATATTCATTCATTCATTCATTCATTCATTCATTCCATTGGGTGTGTTACTTGGAACCCTGACATATTGATTGATTTGATTTGATTGATTGATTGATTCGTTCATCACCCATCTCAATCATGACCAAGGAATTGAAAACAATCAAAATATTCAATGAAAAAACATTTGAAAAACAATAAAAGCATCCCAAATAAATATATACACAGCAGCTGAGATACTTGGTCAGTGAACAGGAAAGTCAAGAAATGGGGACCATAACCCATTCCACACCCCCAGCCTCAGGAACAAAGCCCAGGTTTGGAAACCTTACAAAAGACCGACAAGGTTGGGTTGGGTTAGGTGAGCTTATTGACAGTCACTTCCAGAAATATTTCCAACTTCTTCTTCTGTTGAGGTGGAATTGAGATGTGGATGGTGAAAGCCATCAGGGGAAGGAAGAATCCCTTCCTTCCTTCCTTCCTTCCTTCCTTCCTTCCTTCCTTCCTTCCTTCCTTCCTTCCTTCCTTCCTTCCTTCCTCCCTCCCTCCCTCCCTCCCTCCCTCCCTTGTATATAGCTGCCCATCTCAATCCAGTGACGCAAGCTAGGACAGGCACAAGCAACCAGAGCCACTCCTAAATAGCTGAACTAAATAACTTTATTGACTTCTACCTATGTGGCAAGAATCTCCCCACACTCCTTGCCTTTCTCTGGGGAATGACCAGATAAGGCTTCATGGATCTCGGGGTGAGGTTAAGCTTATGTCGCTGGTGACTGTGCAAGGATTCTAAACTAGGTCTTCATTTAACGCCTCCTTCCAGCTTAGCTGGCAGTTTCCCAACAAGCTAAGACTAGGTATAATAACAGCGAGTTGCTTCTCCTAGAATAATGGTCTCTTGGTGTGATGTTTCCCATCCCATTCTCATAACTTCTACCTTGTGGCTGAGGGAGCATTCAGCTTGATAGTGATTTGATGGATTCTCTCCTAATTGCATTTGCAAATGGAATCAAAAGCGCCAGATCATAATGGATGCCTTCCTTCAAATTAATCAGTTAAATTAATTCATTTTCCCCTCTCTCTCTTCCCCCTTTCCCACTCCCCTTACAAATCAGCTTTCAGAATCAAATGGACCCGATCTAGATATTTTATTACGGTAGTCCAGGAGGGAATCAGATCATAAATCTAAATTGAATTGATTATTCAAATTATGCATTGCAGATATACCCATCCCTTCTTTGTATCACAATTATGCATAATGTGGTTGAGACAGTTTTAATATATTGAGAAATGAGATCCTTTTATACTATCACAAGTTCTTTCTGTTCTGGGCTATTTCTGCATTGCTGTTTAATTAGAAAAATTTCTAAAGCTCCAATATTGTTTAATTCCAAAATTGGTGTAATACATATGTATTTCTGCGATTTCATTCTTTACTTACAGGCTGTTCCCTCCTTTGTGTTACCAATATTCCCGCAGGGATTGGTAAAATAATACAGTTTTCGCACACCCTAGCAAGGCAACAACACAAAAAAACGTTGTGGTGATCATATTTGTGAGTGTATCGAAGTTCCTTTTGGGTGAAGCTTTATTTGCATGCATTATTATGCACCGCTAACACATCATGGGGGAAAAAAAATCTTCGTGCAGTTATACGTCTCATCCCTTCTAAATTATACCTAGTTAACTTCAGTTAGGCTTAAACTATATTAGTCAACTTGGAATATCAGAATCGGAGAAAAACGTGGTTTGAGAAGAAGGCCAGAAGCTACCTTCTGGAGAAGGAGGGAAAGCAAAACCATATATATTGCAAAGAAATCTGAATGCAAAAATTGCTGCCGATGGCCAACCCGTTATTTTCTCACTACACGAGAAGAAGCAAGTATTTGAACCCAGCCCACTTACTTACTTACTTACATGTTATGTTATGCTATGTTTTGTTGACCTCTGGAGAGAAGTCAGGGTGGAAATAGATCTGGAATGCGCTTGGTTTTCACTCAACATCTGGTCATCCTGTAGAAAACAAGGTAATTACAGAGGCTTGGGGTTTGGTGAACCTCTTGAACTCCGCTGGCTGCTCTGTAAACACTTCGCTGTGGAAAGCTGCCTTACTCCATGTTGGAGAACAACTAAGACTGGCTATAGAGAACATCCAGTTCTCTTGCTTCGGTCCGCTTTGACTTAAAATAGGAAGCAACCGAAGTTTGTGCTGGATCTTCGTCAGGGTTGGGGCAAGGTCTTAAAAACCACGGAAGGGTGGTGGTGGTATCTAGCTAAAGGTGGCTCTAGTAGAGAGGGAAAACACACACACACGAGAAGGGATAAAGCAGATTGTAAGTTTAGATGGACTGAGGTGGTAAGTTTAGATGGACTGAGGCAGAACTTAGCCAGACCAAAGTGTTTAGATAGCTCCCTATGGATCTGAATTGGGCATCCTAGAAGACGTTTTAACAGATTAACAGACTTGGAAGGGACCTTGCAGGTCATCTAGACCAACCCAGGAGACCCTACTTCTGCCTCTACCTAGGATCGAACTCGCAACCTCCTGATTGTGAGGCAAGAGCTCCACCTCTAGGCCACAGCAGCTGGATTAATTCTTTAATAATTAATAATTAGTTCTTCATTCGTTGCTCTTCTCTGCACTCTTTCTAGGATCTCTTATGGAGTTGAGGGCTCTGCTGTCTCTATCTCACCGTTCCTTAGGCCAGGGGTCTCCAACCTTGGCAACTTTAAGGCCTGTGGACCCTAACTCATACTGACTGAGGAATTCTGGGAGTTGGAAGTCCAAAATTGTTCAAGTTGAAAAGTTGGAGAGCCCCGTCTCCTAAGGTGTCTTTTCCACATACCATTAAATAAATGTTTTGTCATTTCCCTTTAAAGTATCTTCCTTTAGCGCAAATCCAGACGAGAGAATTAAAGCCGCCCAGAGTCCTTCGGGAGTTGGGCGGCATAGAAATACAATAAATTAAATTAAATTAAAGCCCTTCTAACAAATATTCTATCACTTTTTTCAAATGCCATCCGCTCTTCAGTTGTGCTAAATCACAGGGAATGTGTGTGTGTGTTTTACCTCCTCTTGAGTATTTCCAGAAAGGGTGGGAGGGGGGAAATCCAGTTAAATTACCTCACAGGCACCGACATTCTTTTTATGGATCTCATAACCACCCTAAACATGCTTCAGAAAATACCCCAACCTCTCTTTTTATCTACATTTGTATACCAAGGAACGAGACTTACCTTCAAAAACAGCTTTTCCACACTTGGCCAGGACTTTCCCCAAAATTTGAGATTGGGGGTTTTTGCACAGACGTTAGTGAGGTTTGAATTCAGTTCCTGGGGGAGTTTGAGCTGTCACTAGAATTTAGAAATATCTTCTTTTTCTATATTTAGTTTTGGATAGCCATGTGGAATAATGATGAAAGGAGAGGAACTCATCTAAAGCAGTGAAGAGATGGCTGTGTTTGAGGATCTGTGTTTGCTCGAAGCAATTCTGATCTCTTAAATCCTCAAATATTGCTTTAAGCAGTAATGGATGGCTGAGCTTTGATGCTTTACTAATTTCCTTGGAACCTCTGGTGGTTGACTCACATCAGGACAAAGCCGGGTCTTGTAATGTCCTCCAGATAAGGTGGGATATTGAATTTCCCACTTAACTTGCAAATCACAAGATTTTTCTCCCCACCTAGTCTCAGGGCAGTGGTTATCTTGGCTGAAGGACAATAATGGAAGAATGGGGTGTTGACCACAACGTTTAGGGAATGTTTCGGAAAACATTCAAGGGAACCAAGGCAACTGTAAGATAATGGCTAAGCAAGCAAGCAAAAAAAATAAAAATAAAACTCTGCTAAGTGAGCCGAGGTGGCGCAGCGGTTAGAGGCAGGTACTGCAGGCCACTTTAGCTGACTGTGATCCGCAGGTCAGCGGTTCAAATCTCACCGGCTCAAGGTTGACTCAGCCTTTCATCCTTCCGAGGTAGGTAAAATGAGGACCCAGATTGTTGGGGGCGATATAAAAATACATTGCTTACTGGTGTAAACCGCTTAGAGAGCGCTTGCACCGTGAGGCGGTATATAAATCTCACAAAATAAATAAATAAATAAATAAATAAATAAATAAATAAATAAATAAATAAATAAATAAAGTAGAGTTTATTTTTTAAAAGCATTTTGGATGGGAATCCTATATCGGAGATGTTCTTAAATGTAGTAGACAGGCTAATAAGCTTTCATGCCTTTAAAGGGAGCAGAGGGCTAACTGTCTGGGCCCTACAGAATAATAGAATAACAGAGTTGGAAGGGGCCTTGAAGGTCTTCTAGTCCAACCCGCTGCTTGGGCAGGAGACCCTATACCATTTCAGACAACTGGCTGTCCAGACTCTTCTTAAAAACCTCCAGTGATGGAGCACCCACAACTTCTGGAGGCAAGCTGTTCCACTGGTTAGTTGTCCTCACTGTTAGGAAATTTCTTCTTAGTTCTCGGTTGCTTCTCTCCTTGATTAGTTTCCACCCATTGCTTCTTGTCAGGTGCTTTGGAGAATAGGTTGACCCCACCCTCTTCTTTGTGGCAGCCCCTTAGATATTGGAACACTGCTAACATGTCACCTCTAGTCCTTCTTTTCATTAAACTAGATATACCCAGTTAACATCACCAAACACACCCTAATTAAGTTTTGAATTTTGAAATGATTAGATGGAACCATCCTTTTTATTCAGGGCAGTAGAACAACTCAGTTGTTACAATTTCCAATATTATTTTGGTCTCTATTCTATGCTCTTCTGGACCAGACAATTAACTTCAAAGCAGAAGAACGATAGGGGGGGGGGGAAATGACAGTGAACGCAGAATAGAATGTGGAATAAGAACAGCTTTCAAAATCTTACAACCATGTGCCGGAGCTTGATAAAAACTAAAACTTGAACATGAATGGGGGAACTCTGGATTGTCACTGTTGTGTTTCAATTCTCATAACCGTTTGGGGACTGTAGATTTTGATCAATTCCAAATATGTTTCTTTTGCTTTTGAAGCGTCTCTCAATGCCTGCACTGCTGCGGAGAATCACAGTGCTGATATAATGATTGCTCATCTTTTTATTACTGTCTTCAGAAAATAATTGGTGTTCAGAATTGGTTCATCATCAGATGGCTTCCTTCCTGTCACTGGGAAATTGATAGCTTTCCCTTGCCCAGTGTTGCTTCGGCAAAACTCCATCTAATTATCATCTAATATTTTTTGACTGGCATAACTTTGTTACAGTCCTCACTGTCTCATTGATTTTGTAACTCTGCTGGATTTCTTGGGGTGTGTGGGGGGGGGAGACATTCCTATTATGGGAGATTTGTTAGCTAACTCATCCGCTTTACTTTGGGGCAAAATCTCATCTACATCTTCGTCGCTATCAAGTGATTTTAGCCGATATCAAGGCTGGTGTAAGAGACTTCAGATCTGTTTTCTCCTTCCTCTTCCACTTCCAATAGCTTACAAATTCAAAATCTTCTTCATGAAATCCACTGAGATTCAACTTGAGAGGAAATGTTGCTATATCAATGTTTCTGATCAAAGAATGGGCCAACGGCCAGTGATGTAGGGTTTCCTGCCTAAGCAGGGGGTTGGACTAGAAGACCTCCAAGTTCCTTGCCGACTCTGTTGTTATTATTATTATTAACTTAACTCACTGTGGGCCAATTCAACAATTCAATTCAATAATTATTTAAAACAATTTTTAAAAAATCATTTTAATTTCTGTCAATCACATTTCATTTTATCCCTCCTTTTGCAAACTTTTAAAAATGATTTTATTCCATTATTTCTTCAGCATTAGTGACAATTTTGTTCCATGGTGAGTTGGCCATGGCGAGTTGTACTAGACCAGGGGTAGGCAAAGTTGGCTCTTCTATGACTCATGGACTTCAACTCCCAGAATTTCTGAGCCAATCATGCTAGCTTAGGAATTCTGGGAGTTGAAGTCCACGAGTCATAGAAGAGCCAACTTTGCCTACCCCTGTACTAGACCCTTCTGATCCTCTAAGGTTTCTTGACATTTAAGTCAACCTGAGTAGACCACCTATTGGAATAATGCATATGAGGACCTTGATGGTGGGACTTGTTAATGACATCCATGCTGACGTAATGGTAGAAGAGGGCTGAATAAGGTTTCTTTCAACTAATAAGATTCCTAGCGGAGGAATTGAACAACTCACTGCAGGACAATTCAACAATTTTATTTAAAATAATTAAACACTTTTTTTAAAATTTTGTCATTTGCATTTCATTTTGTCCCTCCTTTTGCATCCTTTCTTTAATGATTCCATTCCATTTATTGATATTATGTAATTTTTGTCCTGCAGCAAGTTATCCCATCATGATTTGGCCATGGTGAATTGTCCTGTGGCAAGTTGGTCATGGTGAGTTGGTCATGGTGAGTTGGTCATGGAGAGTTGGCTGTGGCAAGTTGGCCGTGGTTAGTTGGTGTTTGATAGGGTGAATGGAAGAGGCAGACAGAAGTGGCTTCAAAACAACAGCTCTTTATGTGGCAACTATTTACAATCCAGCAAAGCTCTGTCTGACAGCCAGCCCTTTTATAGGGAGCTGTCAGACAGTTCAGCCAATCAGTGAGCAGCATTCTCCCGCCTAAATGGAGGACCTGACTGAAGCCTATGTGCTTCAGTCTGAGAATGTAACAGTTGGCCATGGCGAATTGGCTGTGGCAAGTTGTCCTAGGCCTGATCCAGAGATGACCATCACATCACCCACTCTTCTACCCTTGGCATGTGACCCTCTGATTCCAACCAAGTTGGTCACCTTTGAATCTTCAGCCTTCTTTGGCATTGGTGTCCACCTCTGAGGTTCTTCCTTGCTCCGTCAAGAAAATAAAGTAGGTCACAACTTTATTTCACAACCTTCAGGAACAATCCTAGGTTGATGAGAGTGACGCGGCCAACTTGGAAGATGTATCACCTCGGCCCAATCGGTGTCCTGCTTGCACTGAAATTCCAATAATAAGATATATGACAAGCTCTTGGCAAGAAAATGGGGTGAGGGGAATTAAAAGTGAAATAAATAGGGCTCAGCGCGATAAGGCTGGCGAGGGGAGACAGGAAGATCCATCTAGTCGGTAATAAGGCTGAAAATTTTGATCCAGGTGGTTAGACAAAATATTGATGATGGATAAAGCATATTTAGTTTACTATTGATCAGTGGTTAAACAGGCCTGGACCCCAGTTTTTCTTTCTTTCTTTCTTTCTTTCTTTCTTTCTTTCTTTCTTTCTTTCTTTCTTTCTTTCTTTCTTTCTTTCTTTCTTTCTTTCTTTCTTTCTTGCCATGCTGTATATTCTTGTCCCGGACCCCAGTCTTGCCTGGACCCCAGTTTTTCTTTCTTTCTTTCTTTCTTTCTTTCTTTCTTTCTTTCTTTCTTTCTTTCTTTCTTTCTTTCTTTCTTTCTTTCTTTCTTTCTTTCTTTCTTTCTTTCTTTCTTGCCATGCTGTATATTCTTGTCCCGGACCCCAGTCTTGCCTGGACCCCAGTCTTTCTTTCTTTCTTTCTTTCTTTCTTTCTTTCTTTCTTTCTTTCTTTTCTTTCTTTCTTTCTTTCTTTCTTTCTTTCTTTCTTTCTTTCTTTTTTCCTTCCTTCCTTCCTTCCTTCGTTTCTTTCTTTCTTTCTTTCTTTCTTTCTTTCTTTCTTTCTTTCTTTCTTTCTTTCTTTCTTTCTTTCTTTCTTTCTTTCTTTTTCTTTTGAAAGTAAGAATGCTCTAATACTTTTTTTTATCCAAGAATTTGATTTTTGGTGAGTGGGGGCCTGCCGAATTAGTCCTCTGCTTTTAATAGAAGAAGCAAATGTGATTATTTGGGTTTTAGCCTGGTGTTTCAGCGGGAAATAAATTCCTAGGAAGGGAATTAGGCTGTTGTTCATGGTTAGCTGTTAGCCGATCAAGGGACCACCAAGACAACTCCCCAAAACATTGACCGGGCAAGCCATTAGTATATAAAAATAAGAGCAACCCCCACTCCCTTCTAGCACTGATGATGTTTCTTAGATTCGTTCATCAACGCCGCCATTTGCATTCTTTTGCCCTCTGCACATGCGCAAAGCGTTCTGCTTGCACAGAGGGCAAAAGGACGTAAATGGCGGCATCCCAGCGGCCGGGGAAAGCGGGCGGGGAAGCCCCACGCCGCGAACGCCACCAGCTTCTTCGGCTCTGAGGCGACGAACAGGCAAGACCGCCGCTGCCACTCTCACTGCCCTCCCTCCCCACCTGGCAGGAGGAGGCAGGTGAGGCAGGAGGCAGAGGGGTGTGCAGGGCAAATTCAAATTTAAAAAGCGGGACTTTTTTGAAACGCCGCGGGACGCGGGACAAATTATTAAAAAGCTGGACTGTCCCGCCAAAAGCGGGACGTCTGGTCACCTTAGTTAAGAGGCACCATTGCTGGCTGTGCTTAAAATATCAGTTGTCCTTAACCAGGTTCTCCTTTGACCTCTAACCCAGCATTACAGATCCCTTTGTGATTCTAGATCTTGGCCAGTTGGGAGGCTCTTGACAATAAACTCTCTTTCCCAGCGAGACCGAAAGCATAAAGCTCAGCTGGCTTCCTCCAAGGCCAGTTTTTGCTTCCAGGAGCTTTATTTAACTCAGGGTGCATTCAAGAATGAGATCCGCCATCTGGAATTGAAGATGTGGTGCCAGCAGGCTGGAAGTTAAAACCGAATCCCCCTTAGAAATCAACCGTAAATGGACACGAGTGAGATTTAGTAAATAATGAATGATTGATCCCTAACTGGGGACGAAAGGAATGCAGATTTGATGAACGAATAATGAAACGAATGAAAATAAATGCGGTCTTGAAATTAGGGTTAAACTCCACCACCACCCTGCCTGCTTTAATGGGAATTACTGGCTAAAGGAAGGAAAATGTAGGTGCTTTAAGCTGTTAGCATTCTTGGTTGTAGATTTTTCAATGAGGTGGTTTTGGCATCACAGGCACCGGCCTCTGGGTTTCTTCTGCTTTGTTTCAGAATAGCAGAATAACCGAGTCGGAAGAGACCTTGGAGGTCTTCTAGTCCAACCTCCTAATGCCTTCATGCTTGCTAATTTCTTCGATCGACCACCTTCTTTGTTTCTCTCCAGCTAGGAAAATAACAATATCTTCTGCAGATGTGGGTGGGTGGGTGGGTGGAGGAAAGGGGCACTTTTTGATGCATTTGGTACAAGGTTATTTCCCTCCACCCTCTCCATTTTCCAAGGATTTTGTAGAAGAGCAGGCAGAGCCACTGGGGAGGTGGCAGAGTTAAATGTGTCATTAGCAGAGAGTTTACGTTGCCACAAATTATCCAACTCCAACCCCTCTTGAATTCCACTGAACCTCATCTGGTGCCAATTTAATACTGAATGCTAGTCTGAGGTCTTGGAGGTCTTCTAGTCTGACCTCCTGCTCAAGCAGGAAGCCCTATACCATTTCAGACAAATGGCTGTCCAGTCCCTTCTTAAAAGCTTCTATTGATGGAGCACCCACAATGTCAACTCGCAAAGCATTCCTGACCTGCTCTGGAGTTGCCATAGGCAAGGGGCATGGGGAATCGAGCCTCACACCTGCATCAAGGAACTTGCACTTCAGTCAAAACAAAGTACCTTCCAGCCGGCAAACGTCAAGGCCATCTCCACGGAGATCCACAGTGGCCAGAGGGAGTGACTTCTACAACCCGCGAAATTGCTTCATTGGGGAATGTGACTGATGACACACCTTGGGGGCAGGGGAAACAGGGTCAGAGCCAAGGCAGGAATTAAGTGAGGTCAGAGTTGGCTTCACTTGGTCCGTGCCGACATGACGCTCCTAATAAATAACTGGATTTCTTTTGAAGCTTGGCTTGAGGCTCCTGATTTAATTAGGGCATCGGTCGGAACCCTGACACACAACTTCTGAAGGCAAGTTGTTCCCAGTGGTTGATTGTTCTTCTTACTGTCAGGAAATTTCTCCTTAATTCTAGGTTGCTTCTCTCTTTGTTTACTTTCCATCCATTGCTCCTTGTTCTGCTTTCTGGTGCTTTGGAAAATAGGTTGACCTATTCATCTGTTTGGCCAGCTGGAAAAGAGGAAAATATCCCTCTTGAATATTGGTGATATGGGTAGTGTGATGTCCTTGCACTGATTGAGGTGGCCAAGGAAGGATCTTTCAGTTACAATTGTCCCTACAAGGTGGATGGACTCATTTACGGTGGAGATGGATACCCCGTTAGGAGACCTGAAAGACCTGCAGAAGGTCTGTGGAGAAGAAGGTCTGTGTGGTTGATAAAAGTCAACACTGACATGAAGGCACATAATCGATAACCATCATCATAATAAATAAAGATTGCCACTCAAGCAAGATGGATCTGGTGGAGTAGACAAAGAAAATAATTTGTGGCTTTTTTCTTTCTTTTTTATGAGCTTGAAATTGAAAAAGATGTTTCTTGTCTCTTTGTGCGGCTCCGTCAATCCCATTTCCTGTAATTAAGGCAATCTGTTAGAAAAATGGTTGAAAGTATCATTAAGTGTCTGATTAATTTAGGCATTTTTCTTTTCCCGCAATTTTTTTTAAGAAGTTGACTTTCGATCAATGTATAGTATTTTTTTTCTCCTTGCTTCCAGTCTGCCAGATTATTAAGGCTTAATTGCATTTCTCTGGACACACACAACCCATTCCTCAAAATTTCTTGCAATTATACAATACCCATAGCTCATTTATTTTTTTTCCCTTCTTGGTGATTAATATGAAAGACACTGAAAAATGTTGGGTGTCTTCCTATTTTTTTCTCTTATTGCTATGTCTTTCACTACCCTTTTCCAGAGTCTTTATCCTTCTCTTTTAGGTTCAGTTCAGTGGTGAAATCCAATTTATTTACTACTGGTTCTGTGGGCGTGGCTTGGTGGGTGTGGTGTGGCTTGGTGGGCATGGCAGGGGAAGGATACTGCAAAATCTCCATTCCCTCCCTACTCCTGGGGGAAGGATATTGCAAAATCTCCATTCCCACCCCACTCCTGGGGAAAGCATGTTGCAAAATCTCCATTCCTTCCCCACTCCTGGGGGAAAGATATTGCAAAATCTCCTTGTAATCCTTCCAAGCCATGACCCCTGGCTTGAAAACCTTGAGTTTCTATGGTTTGAAAATGGATTTTCCCCCTACTAGGTTTGAGCCTGGGGAAGGGGTCTTCAAGGAAAACTCAAAACTACATCCCCCATCAACGATTAATGGCATTCCTGGAGATATTGTATCTCAAGCTTGTTCATGTTCTGACCTAGGCTTCCTGATCAAATAATACAGCACAAACGGTATCCCAAAAACCTCTTTTATTTTAATGGCTGGTAATTATTTTCATTCCCAGCCGTAATAAGTCCCAAACAATGATAACAAGTCCGACAACAGTCTTTCGGGGAAAGGCAGATAAGCACACGAACCTTGATCTTTCTGGACAAGCTGCCAAAGACCAATTAGCAAGAAACTTGGCAAGGCCAAACAGAAACACAGAGTCCAGAGCTAAAATGACACGAGTTGAACAAAGTTGCTTCCTGCAACAAGCACTTCCGTGTGCTCCACTTATATAACCTATGGGAGGGGCCAATTATCTCTAATCATCTCCAAGCCTTACTCCCGAGTAGTCCTTCTCCTCTGTAACTGTTCTTGCCTTCTGGCAGCTCTGCGCATGCGTGCATTGAGTCAGGACAGACCTCCCAGATGGCCAGGGCTGGATCCCTGCCTCTGGCACTGGAGCCTTTTCCAGACTCCAGGCCTGGCCCATGTTCCTCCCCAGCCTCCTTGCTGTTCGACTCTGCTGCCAGCTCCGCAGGCCGCTGGCAGACCACAACAGTTCAAGTGTTTCATTGCAGTTGACGATGTTGGCAGATGATGATGGGTCCAACTGCCCAAGCATTCCTTGACTCTTTCTCAATAGAGACATGGTTTTCAGAGAAACAAAGGAGACAGTCTTGAAGTTTCCAGCTGTGTAGGTAAGTGAAGGGTCTCCACCAAGCAACCTTGTAGCTTTCCTTTAATCAAGTTGAGCTTTGATCTTCTGCAGAAACAAAGGCATTCTTTATAGCCGGAGGGTTTAACACTCAGTGAATTTAATGGACAACCATCTGCGAGGCACATATTAACTGTACTAGGAGCACAACTCTCTAAGATTTTAACATCTTTGGGCTTGGACGCGTTCCCTCTATGGCCACATTTCATTACCTCATTTTATTTATCAAACTGCCCACTGTTGCAACTGCGAGCTTAATATTTTGATTAAAAATGAAAACCAAAATGTACAGGAAAAACACGGAAAGGGGAGAAGGAATGAACTTAAGCAATAGCATATATATATATTTAGTTATATGCTGGGAAATCTACCCATAGGAAACATCCTTAGGGCTAAAGGATAAATAATAAGAATACAAAGGTTGTAGATTTCCAACTTTTGTTGAGTTAGGATGTTGGATTGGATCAGGTTAAGCTTTTTTTTTTTACTTACCATAGAAGCTTTGCCTGGCTATTTACCATCTGTTTAGCCGGTACGTGTAAGTTCTGCCACTTAAACTTTGATCTTCCTCCAATTCTTAAGCTGCTAATTGCTAGTGTTTTTGCCAGGTTTCAGAACCTTTTAAAAAGATCACTTGTTCTAAAAATACAAAAGAAGGAATGTATCCAACTGAATATAGAAAATAGTTAGGCTGGGGGGTGAAGCGGTGGTAATTTTTGGCAAGTTTAGGAGCTTTAGGAAGAACTAAATATCGTTTCTTTGAAGACTAGTGCTTGAGAAATTCTTGGATATTTATGCAAGTGTGGATAAAGTAGACAAGAGATTGCTTTCGCCTTCCTCAATAGCAATAGCACTTAGACTTATATACCACTTTACAGTGCTTTACAGCCCTCTCTAAGTGGTTTACAGAGTCAGTCTATGGCCCCCAACAATCTGGGTCCTCATTTTACCGACCTCGGAAGGATGGAAGGTTGAGTCAACTGTGAGCCGATCAGGATCGAACTCCAGGCTGTGAGCATAATTAGCCTGCAATACTGCATTCTAATCACAAGGAAGGGAGGAAGAAAAGAAGGAAGGAAGGAGCTGTGGTTTCTCCTCTTTCTCCATCCACCCAAAGTGTCAAAATTGCAAACTTGGGTGGGTAGCGGGTTTTATCCCAACCTTGTTCCCCTTTCGCCGGCCTTCTAAGTCCAGCTATGATAATTCATGAGCCATGCGATGCTGAAGGCTCTTATTAGGAGAATGATAAATTGAGATTGTCACACCGAATCCTGTGAGCCAAATTGCCTTTTTAAAAGCAGGAGACATCAGATTGCACAAGCATCGTTTGAAGGTTTTAGTCAAATTGGACGCTTATTCATGTAGAGATGGGCGGCCTGGCTAAATTCTTTAAATTTTACAACTCTTGTTAGGTGGTATTATTAATTTTTTTTTAAATTTGCAGCTGGGTATGTTTCTTACCCTTTTGCAGAGGTGGGTTCCTGCAGGTTCGGACCGGTTCTGTTGTGTTCTGACTGACCTATAAGTGAACCATAAACTTGTTTTGACTAGACGACCTCTGACTGAACTGTTGTTGCCACCCTGGTCATGTGTTTGAATGCTCATACGCTATTGGTTGTTGTGTCTGACAGTTCCCTATAAAAGGGCTATCTGTCAGACTGCAAGTTGCTGGTTGTTTTGAGTGAGCTAATAAAAGAGCTGTTCTGAAGTCTGTCTCCTGCGATCTTTGCCCACAATTTAACAGGTTCTATAGATCTGGTAGTAAAAATAGGGACGGGTTCTCCGAATCGGCAGTAACGACAGCCTGGCCACGCCCCCACACCAGTTCCTCTCACTCCCCCTGCGTGCGAGTTCCGCTCGCTCCCCCTGCGTGCCCAGTCGCCGCTCACTCGCTTGCCCCGCCCGTCCGCACCATGCTTGCCCCGCCTGCCTACCCGCCCGCCGCTCACTAACTCGCTGGCTCGCCGATCGCCCCACCTCTGAGCCTTCTGCCATTTTGTTTTTCTTTTAAAAACATGTTAAGGCTACTTTACTAGTAAACATAATGCTTGGAATTGTGAACATCCATCAGTAATTCTCAAGACGTATGAATGGCAAGATTGAATTAAAAAATGAGAAAGGAGAGCAATGCTATACTTGGCTAGGTATATGTTGGATATATATGGCGTTATCTTGCTGATTGGCTGTGGCAGAGAGGGAGCAATGGAATGCCAGACCTGTGTTTTTCAACCTTGACAATTTGAAGGTGTGTGGATCTCAACTCCCAGAATTCTCTATGCTGACTTCTGGGGAATTCTGGGAGTTGAAGTCCACACATCTTCAAACTTCCAAGGTTGAGAAATACTGCCTTTCTGAAGGGTTAAGTGAAGGCCGTCAAACATTTTCCAATCTGGCTTTGGAACTATCTGAATCAGCCAGGCTGACATGATCATTTTTGGTATTAATTAATGGATGAATTAATTAACATTGATTGGCTGCCCAACTCCAGCAGAGTCTTGTGGCATAAGCTGTTGAAGTCGGTGCGTCTCGCAGCATCTTGGGGGGGAAACAGAAATTTATTCTCCTCTCTTTCCTGTCACCCAGAGAAGAAATTTTACTTTCCTAAATCGCTCGCCCTCTCGCACTAATGAAATTCACATTTCTCCCCTTTCAATTTGGCACAACGGAACAGGAGAGATTCCAAGCGTGGATTCATCCACTGGTCACTGCTGACTTGATCTCCCAACCGGTCCTGCAATAGATCTAAAAATAGCCCTTCCAAAGTGAAATGAGGGGTGCGATTTTGAAGCACACAAACCCACAAACCGACATACCTACTGCAAAGGTGCAGCAACCGGGAAGCATGATGGAGAGGATCCATTTGCAAAGGGGTGTGTGCCTCTCTCTCTCTCTCTCTCTCTCTCTCTCTCTCTCTCTCTCTCTCCCTCCCTCCCTCCCTCCCTCCCTCTGTCCCTCCCTCCCTCTGTCCCTCCCTCCCTCCATCTGTCCCTCCCTCCCCCTCTCTCTTCCCCTCTCCCTCTCCCTCTCTCTCCTTCTCCCTCCCTCCCTCCCTCCCTCTCTCTCCCTTTCCCCTCCCCCTCCCTCCCTCTCCCTCACCCTTTCACTCTCTCTCCTTCTCCCTCTTCCTCCCTCTCCTCTTCCCTCCCCTCCTTCTCCCTCCCTTCCTCCCTCCCACCATCTCTCCCTCCCTCCTTCTCCCTCCCTCTCCCTCCTTCTCCCTCCCTCCATCTCTTTCTCCCTCCCTCCCTCCCTCTCCCTCCCTCCATCTCTCTCCCCCCCCCCTCTCTCCCCCACTCCCCCCTCTCTCTCCAGCTTGCTTTGCTTATGGTCTTATATTTTCAGCCACAGCAAAGGTGTTATGGATTGCCAAGATGGCTTTGGGCTATGCTTCACCTACTGTTTCCTGCTGCTTCAATGGAGCCCTTGCAGGACTCAGAGATCCTGGAACAAAGAACCTTTAGCAAGGGGCTGTAAATGCCCTCTTTAACTCAGAGCAAATTCTTCCTCCTCTTTCCCATCTCCTTGGAGGCTCCTTTGAAGTGGTCAGGACTCTTAACAACCAGGCCTGCTAAACAGATGGATGAATGAATGAGCGAATGAATGGCAGCTTGCGGTGAATGGAATCAGGACTTTTCCTGGGGTGATATTCTGACAGTGCCTTCTTCTGCGAGATTTTTGCTACCTGGCTGTGTGCGGTTCATAGATCTAGTTGCTACGAGGTTTTGTTTTGCAGACAAATTATGCGCATTAGGGTTTTTTTTTCTTTTTTTTAAACTGTAAAAAAAAGGGAGACTTTTTAAAAAGGCTTTTACACTCTAAAAATGTAGACTTTGTGCGGAAGGAAGGAAGGAAAAAATGAACTTGGGGTTTGTGGGTTTGACAATTAGAAAAGATAAACTAGAAAAAGGAGGAAATTTGGATGTAACATTAGAGAATCAGTGCAAAATGGGCATGGAATTAAAACCGCTGTTAAGAAGACCAGAAACCACATCTTCATAACCTCTTCCTTCCTTCCTTCCTTCCTTCCTTCCTTCCTTCCTTCCTTCCTTCCTTCCTTCCTTCCTTCCTTCCTTCCTTCCTTCCTTCCTCCTTCCTTCCTTCCTCCTTCCTCCTTTCTAATTTCTCCTTCCTCTTTCCTCCTTCCTCCTTCCTCCTTTCCCTTCCCTTCCAGTGCCCTGTCTTTTTTTGTACATTTCCCATTTTCCTTTATTTTCTTTATTTCTTCTCTTATTTCTTCTCCAAAATCTGTGTTGTCTATATCTTGTTAAAATTTTCTTTAACGCAAACAATTTTTTAAAAAAGCTGAGAGGGATGGTAATCATACCCTGCATGCTATATTTGTGAGCATGATTTCCTTTTTAAAAATATTTTCTTATATTTGTAGAATAAATTCTTGACATTGAGGGAGGGGAAAGCACACAAATGTCATGGGCCACCCTTTTGTTCCTTGGTGGCAGAAGGAAAAAAATATTTTGTGGTTTTAGTTGCCAAATGGTTTAATACAGGGTTCTCCAAGATGGTTCTGATGCTTCTGATGGAAGGATTTACATTCCTTGGAGACAGCTGGTCATTTGCACAACGACAAAACATGCATCCTTGCTGTAGCTCGAATGATCAGATCTTGGAAGGAACAAGATGCAAAGCCTGGTGTTGGAACACATGTAACCGTCCTGCTGGGTTGGACAACAAGTCCCATCAGCCCCGTCTGCTGCGGCTAAGGGATAGGGTTGTTGGGAAGTGAGGTTTAGCACCGATCCCATATTATACGTTCGCAGCCTAGGGGATTTTTCTTTGAAGAAATATGAATGCCGGGAAAGGTTGGAGGTCAGAGCTGGACTCCTTAGCCATGTCAGATGCTGCGGTTGAGCTCTGTGGAGGTGAACGGCCCTGCGTTTAATTATTTAAAGCCCGCCGTGTAATGGGTCTCGGGGAAGTGTGTGACCTAGCAAATCAATCCTTCCACCTCTGCATAATGCATGCGGCATCCATCTCCTTTCGTTTGAAGAACACTTAGGAGGAAAAGAAAAAAAATGAAAAAGGAATAGCAGCACACGACGGTTTCTTCTCCTACGGCTCCAGAAGGAACAGGGTCCCTTGGATTTCAGCTGGCTTTTGAGACTTCGCGGCTTCTAGGCGTACCGAGGTTCCCTGTGATTTTTGCTTTTTTTGCTTTTTTTCCTTTGTAGGAAGTTAGCACCCACCCTTCTCCTAGGAAAATGAGATATTTTAGGAAATATTAAAAGGGCAGAATCACAGAGTGATCAATGCCTGGAATGCACTACCTGACTCTGTGGTTTCTTCCCCAAACCCCAAAAACTTTAACCTTAGACTGTCTACAGTTGACCTCACCCCATTCCTAAGAGGTCTGTAAGGGGCGTGCATAAGCGCACCATCGTGCCTACCGTCCCTGTCCTACTGTCCTATTGTCTTCATTTATCTGTACTTACTTTGCTTATGTTTATGTTTATACCTATACCTACTATCTTGTACATGTTTGACAAACAAATAAAATAAAAATAAATATTCTATTCTATTCTATTCTATTCTATTCTATTCTATTCTATTCTATTCTATTCTATTCTATTCTATTCTATTCCATTCCATTCCATTCCATTCCATTCCATTCCATTCCACTCCACTCCACTCCACTCCACTCCACTCCATTCCATTCCATTCCATTCCATTCCATTCCATTTCTTATTCTATTATTTATTTATTAATTTATTTATTAGGTTTTCTTATATGCCGCCCAACTCCCAAGGGACTCAGGGCGGCGTACAGCACAAAAGATACAAGAATAACCAATAAACAATTAGATTAAAATCAGGATATAAAAATTAAAAATTACAATATTAAAAAACCATCCAACCATCCATACATATTCTATTCTATTCTATTCTATTCTATTCTATTCTATTCTATTCTATTCTATTCTATTCTATTCTATTCTATTCTATTCTATTCCATTCCATTCCATTCCATTCCATTCCATTCCATTTCTTATTCTATTCTATTCTATTCTATTCTATTCTATTCTATTCTATTCTATTCTATTCTATTCTATTCTATTCTATTCTATTCTATTCAAACACACATCTAAGCTGTTATACTTAAAATCTGTGTGCACGGGGAGTGGGGGTCAAAGAGACTGAAAATTGGCCACCTTCCAGAAATGGCTGAACTACATATCCCAGCACCTAGAGCCAAATGTAAGGCACCCAAAGGGAATTCTAGGCCAGCATCATTGCATCCAAGCTGACCTTCACGCCTAGCTGTAAAGGTTACTCTGATCTGTATAAAAAGGTTAAACTTGTTTCTCAGTAATTGGGTAATTTTATAAAAAAAATCACGATGTCTGAGTGCAGGTGAATTATTGTTATTATTTTTGTGTACCCTGGGTGTCAATTTAACACAGAAAAAGCTATCTCAAGTTTTGAGGAAAACGCACGTTCCCAAATGGATATCAGATTGCTCCTCTGTGCAGTGGATAATTAATAAGCATTAAAAAAGACATCTTCATTTTTGCATTTTGAAACTTGCCTGGTTGATTTAAGAAAGAAATAGCGGAATAAATTTATTATCATTTTTTTCCACAATGTTTCTTGGTTGATTTAGAGATGCAGATGACTTGATGGACAATTGGTGTGTTGAGTTACATTTCTCTTCCCTCCCCCCCAAAAAGTTATTTTCTACTTCTTTACAGGATGTTTTTCCTTCTGAAAAGGAACAATTCCTCTCAGAGAACAGGGTCTTTGCACAGAATACATGGTGGAAAAATCCATCTTCTATCATGTGGAAGAAAGGTGGAAGAAAAGTGCCATTTTCACCCAACATTTTTTATTCAATGTCTCCTCTCTCTCTCTCTCTCTCTCTCACACACACACACACAAATAATTTGTCCTAAAAATTTATTTCATAAGAGATTTTGTGAGAATTTCTCTTGGTGGAGGATGGCGTCTTTCACTCTTTTATTGCTGGCAGTACCGTGAGAAATGTTTGTACTGGCCTATTTTTCAAGGCCACAGTTACCCTTGATCAAATAATGTCTCCTTCCCCCTAGAGAAATTTAGAACAAACAGCCACCGGTTGTTGTGATCGGTTCAGTATGATTTAGTTTCCTGGAGCATAGCTGAATTTTGTTAGACTGCTTGTAATGGCAAAACGGACACATCTCAACTGCCTACCAATAAATGTGCTATCAGTTGTAATTTTCTTATCCTGTTTTGTGTTTTTTTTCTTCTTATTTTTAACATGTTTTATTTTTAACTCTGGCCTATGCCTATAATTATCTGTCTGTCTGTCTCTGTGTGTGTCTCTCTCTATGTCTGTCTGTCTGTCTGTCTGTCTGTCCGTCCGTCCGTCCATCCATCCATCCATCCATCCATCTCTATCTATCATCTATATTATCTATCTATCTATCTATCTATCTATCTATCTATCTATCTATCTATCTATCTATCTATCTATCTATCTATCTATCTATCTATCTATCTATCTATCTATCTTCTATCTGTCTCTCTCTCTCTCTCTCTCTCGCTCACTCTCTCTCTCTCTCTCTCTGTGTGTGTGTGTGTGTGTGTGTGTGTGTGTGTCTGTCTGTCTGTCTGTCTCTGTCTGTCTGTCTGTCTGTCTGTCTGTCTGTCTGTCTATCTATCTATCTATCTATCTATCTATCTATCTATCTATCTATCTATCTATCTATCTATCTATCTATCTATCTATCTATCTATCTTCTATCTGTCTCTCTCTCTCTCTCTCTCTGTCTGTCTGTCTGTCTGTCTGTCTATCTATCTATCTATCTATCTATCTATCTATCTATCTATCTATCTATCTATCTATCTATCTATCTATCTTCTATCTGTCTGTGTGTCTGTGTGTCTGTCTGTCTGTCTGTCTGTCTATCTATCTATCTATCTATCTATCTATCTATCTATCTATCTATCTATCTATCTATCTATCTATCTCTCTCTCTCTCTCTCTCTCTACCATGTCTGTCAGTATGTCTATCTTCCATCCATCCACCCATCCCTGTCCATCTCTGTTCTTTTCTCTCTCTCCCTCTCCCTCCCTCCCTCCCTCTCCCTCTCCCTCCCTCCCCATCTCCATCATTTATCTATCATCTAGCTAGCCATCTAGCTAGCTATCTTCCATCCATGTTTGTCACTCTAATCTAGCTATCTTTCTTTCACCCATCCATCAGCCCATTTATTCATTCGCTATCATCTCTCTCTCTCTCTCTCTCTCTCTCTCTCTCTCTCTCTCTCTCTCTCTCTCTCTCTCTCTCTCTCTCTCTCCCTCCCTCCCTCCCTCCCTCCCTCCCATCTCTCTCAACTATTTCTCTCACTTTTTGACTCTAACTCTCTATCTCATCTTTCTGTCATATTTCACCTGTCTGTCTGTCTGTATCTATCTATATGTACAGTATCCCCCCCCCTTTTTTTTGCTGTCTGAAAAATTGGGGTTGAATTTTGAAAGGACTTTTGGATCCTCCTCTATGTGATAATGCCAAGATTCAGAAGTCCCAAGTATGAATCCTGTAGAAAAATTAAAAGTCTTTTTGACATTTTAACATCTGGTATAATGTCTTCTGTATATTTAAAAAAGGAAAACCAGGGGGAGAAAAAAAAACGCACCTTTCCTTGTTCATTATGTGCAGTGTGCACATCTGTTTCCATTTATCACTTTGCAGCAAAAAAATTTTTTTATTGCTGGGTAAAAGAGAAACTTCATCTCCGAAAGAAAATTAAGACGGATATTATCTTAAGCCACAGAATTCTGCTCATTACCTCTCTAGGGTGGTTAAAGTCTTGGAGATGCTTTCTAAAAAAAAAAACCCTGATGCATCTATTTTCCTTTACTACGTTTCCTTTGCAAAATTATCCATTCTTTATTTCAAAATCTGTTTTTTCCCAGAGCGTGATTTTAGAAGCTTCCAATAGTTAGACTGTCCAATTCACCATGCACGTAAGCTTCAGTCTTGGAGTTCAAATGTGGAAAGAATCATGCCTTGAGTGCAAAATGTCTGTTTCTATGAAACAGATAAGCGTGACACGAGGGAAAACTGTCAATTGACTTGGAAATAGAAAGGCTAAAAGGGGAAGCCGGGTCTGCTTCTGCAGATTATTATAGCTAAGATGTTTCTAGCATGCTTCACTTACATGCGAGGAGCTGGAAATAAAGACTCGGATGCTATCCTAACGCCATGCGGTCTTTCTAATCTGCCTCGTTTTGGTGCAGAACATGTATTTCATTTTCTGCGCTTGTCATTTCCTTGAATCGGGAAGACCTTGGGGGCAATGTTGGTTGGTAAGAAGATTTTTCTGGGGGAATGTATATTTTGCACCACAGAGAAACGGAGGAAAATGACAGTTGTAACGTAGGAATGAATAGTTGATGTCAAAGTCCCGTTGGGTTGGGTCTACCTCGGTGTAGTTTTCTTGGCAAGGTTATAGAGGTGGCTTTTTATGGAAATTTTTTTGGACAGCTCAGTCTGGTCTTGGCGTTCCCAGACTGCTTCACATCGAAGCAGTAAACAGAACATGTTTAATTTCTGACATCTGCAAAGCTATTTTATTTATTTTATTTATTTAAATAGATTTGTATGCCGCCCAACTCCCGGGGGACTCTGGGCGGCTAAAGCTAGATGCTACCACCTACTAAGGGAGTAGACCAGTGGTGAAATCCAATTTTTTTACTATTGGTTCTGTGGGCGTGGTTTGGTGGACGTGGTGTGGCTTGGTGGGCGTGGCTTGGTGGGCGTGGTAGGGGAAGGATACTGCAAAATCTCCAAACCCACCCCACTCCTGGGGGAAGGATATTGCAAAATCTCCATTCCCACACCACTCTGGGGCCAGCCAGAGGTGGTATTTGCCGGTTCTCTGAACTACTCAAAATTTCCGCAACCGGTTCTCCAGAACCTGTCAGAACCTGCTGGATTTCACTCCTGGAGTAGACTAAGAACAAAGAAAACAAGATGGATTGGTCAAGTATGAGACTTTTCCTCCCCATCTACTTACTGGGTAGATGAAGAGTATCTCATAAAACAAACAAAACAACAACAACAACAACAACAACCCAAAACACTAGTACATCACTCTCTACAAATTCTGGTCAATTGGACCATATCTTGGAAATACCAAACATCACAGGTTATGGTTTTCAAGTCCTGTTTTATCTGTAGTTGGATTCTGTTGGAATGCATTTTTAGGCAACAACTAGAGTAGTATTCAGCCATTAGATGGCAGTATTTACAAGTTTGGATCTATGCTCTTTTGTTCTAAGTAGATTTCCTGTTTCCTGTTACAGTAATATAATTGAGCAGTAAAGCACATGGTGATTGTACTCTTTGTTTGCTCTGTGTGGTGCTTTATAGAAACAGAATTTCTAACAGATGCTATAAACAGGATCTGTGGGCAGCACTGGCCTTAAGAAAAAATAATACTCTTTGCAAGCTATAAAAAAAAGAGAGAGCAATTTTAGGTTTTTGATGTTTGATTCTGATTCCCCTTTCTTAAATATGGGATTGAGAAGTTCTCCTGGTCTTCTGCAAAAACAGGATCACAGAGAACGAAATGGTTATATATTTATACTCGTTTACTTGATTCATATACAACTGGACATGTCAACTTCCTGCACGCTTTAGAATTTTGTGAGGCAGCTCTCCATGCAAAATTGAAGGAAAAATATGTTAAGGGGGAAAAAAAATACCTAAGAAAGAAATTGGAAAGGAATTACTTGGCAGACATGTGGAGGAGAAATGCAGACAAACAGGTGTACGGATTTTCTTGTGGGCTTAAAATTGCAAATAGATGTGGAAATGAGTTGGAAATAAATTTGAGGTCAGAAAAAAATGAGCACCCGCACTAAACAGAAATGGATGGATTTCACTATTTCTACCAGAAATAGATTAAGCATCATTTATATTGAATCACATACTGCTAGACTAATTAAACATTTTAAGATGAAAAAGGATTCAGGAGAGAGCAAAACATTTGAGTTTTTTCTTCATCCTTGCCAAGGAGATGGTGTGATCATGCCTACCATTAAACCACCAGGGTGAATCCATCAATTTTGAACGTAAACATCTCATTTCAAAGACGAATGACTAAGAAACTCTCAGGAGCAAGGTCGCCATTGGAATCAGAACCTACTTAGTTTGATCTTCGGCTTAATGTTTATTAGCTGTCTGCAACAATCTGCAAACAGATCTCCAGCTGGTAGACTTTTTGCATTTGAGCAAATCCTATAAATGAGATTTTTATTCCCCATGGTAGACAGATTAACAGAGTTGGAAGGGACCTTGTAGGTCATCTAGTCCAACCCACCACCGCCCAAGCAGGAGACCCTACACCATTTCTGACAGTCCAATCTCTTCTTGAAAGCTTCCAGTGATGAAACTCCCACAATTTCTGAAGGCAACTTCTGTTCCATTGGTGGATTTCTCTCACTGTCAAAAAATTTCTCCTTATTTCTAGGTTGAATCCCTCCTTAATCAGCTTCTATCGATTATTCCTTGTCTGGCCTTCAGGTGCCTTGGAAAATAGCTTGATCCCCTCCTCTCTGTGGCAGCCCCTCAAATTTTGGAACCCTGCTATCATGTCTCCCCTGGTCCTTCTCTTCACTAGACTAGCCATGCCCAGTTCCTGAAACCATTCTTCATATGTTTTAGTCTCTAGTCCCCTAATCATCCTGGTTGCTCTTCTCAGCACTCTTTCTAGAGTCTCAACATCTTTTTGTCTAGTGTGGTGCCCAAAACCATAGCGTCAGTGGTTCCTTCAACATTCTGCTATGGAATAAAACAGATCTGCCATTATTCCATGAGGAGAAAAAAAAGTCAGGATTACAAATTCTCCCTTATTATAACATACTTGACCGAATTTACATATGCTCTTAAAGTGTTGTTGGTCTTTTTTTGTTGGAAAAAAAAGAGAGGTGTCATCTGCAGTCATGTCTGGTTGTTTCCTGAGATCAGAAAAAGTATTCTGAGGCTCACCTCTGTTTTATTTGAGGCGACCTTGTGGATACACTGAGAGATTATGGGAAAGATGGGATAAGTCAACTGAAGTATCTCAGATAGTTAACCAGAGGTGGGTTCCTACCGGTGCGGTCCAGTGCGCCGCTCTGGTAGGGACCCACCGATTGCCCAATTTGCGTGCGACGGCTCCGGTGCCATCGTCACCGGTCCGTCGTGTGCTGCCATCTTTTTTCCAGAATTTTTCAGTGATTTTTTGCTTCCGCGCATGCGCAGAAGCAAAATCTCGCCAAAATCTCACACACGCGCGTGTCCCCTCTCAAGATTTCGGTGAAATTTTGCTTCCGTGCATGCGCAGGAAGCAAAATTGCGTGAGGGGGCATGCGTGCGTAACGAGCGCGCGTGCATGCGCAACATGGCAGCGCACTGGTAGCGAGGTAAGAGCAACCTGCTCCTGTACCTAACCCATATGATGAGAACTTGGGGGGGCGGGAAAGTCACATTGATTGAAGCTGAGAATTTCATCTTAGGTTCAAGATTGTGTATGGATCCCAGACTAGCATTAAAAAGACTTAACCGAAATGTCTGTTCTTGTTTTCTTGGTTTTGCCAACCATGTGAAAGTCGATACACACTCCAAGAATGAACCTGGATCAGGACAAAAAGACAGGACAGAACCTTGACAAAAACTGAATGGGATTAATTGTGGTCAAATGCAATGAATGGGAATGCTATCCATATCATTACAGTGGAGGGATTCAATTTTTTTTTACTACCGCTTCTGTGGGTGTGGCTTGATGGGCATGGCTTGGTGGGCATGGCAGGGGAAGGTTACTGCAAAATCTCCATTCCCTCCTGATCAGCTGGGACTCGGGACGCAGGGAATAGATGGGGGCAGGGCCAGCCAGAGGTGGTATATACCGGTTCTCCGAACTACTCAACATTTCCTCTACCGGTTCTCCAGAACTGGTCAGAACCTGCTGAATCCCACCTCTGATTGTTTCCCATTTGGGGTGGTTTGCATAAACTATTAAAATAATAGTTATGCAATATTTAGGAGGCTTTAAGGTTATCTTGAGCCTGCGCAGGTGACGTCGACCAACTTAAAATGGAAAAGGACCTGGAAGAAGATCCATCATGGGGCTTCAGTGAAACAACACAGACCTAAGAAGGATTCCCGTAACGATTCTGACACTGCTTTTCTCTGCTTTCTTTCCCTCTAAAGGATGAGCAAATATTGATGCCAAAATCTTACATTCTTGCAACAGCCTCATTAATTTGTTTTCTCAAGTGGGAAGAAGATATTTGAGTGTGGAAAAATAAATTAAAAAGTGTATGCCCCAACCCAGTCTATTGCTTCCAGCTCTTATGCATTCACCCTCTGTGAAATTTGATTAACTTAGAGCTGGCTTTTTTAAAAAAAATATGTTCTCTGTTGCTTCTCAATATGCTTGAGGAACCCACTTGCACCTCATCATTCTGACATTAAAGGAAACAAATAAAAGTTTTCTTTTTTTTCTTTTTTTTTTAAAAAATGTGAACATTTAATGAGCTTCTGTTGGGTCCAAAGCATCCAAATCACTACAGCTGCTTTAATTTTAGATGTCCGGTTTTTTTGAGGAGGTTCTGTTCATTCTTCTGCGGTTGTGTTCAACCATACATCGGGCCAGAGAAAGAAAAAAAGTGGAACCAGAAGATTTAGTGAACGAGGAAGTGCCCACCACAGTTCAGGTGATGTTTAGCAGAGGTTCTAGCACCATTAGACCAACTTCGTGAGATATTGACAATATGGAAGCGTGGTGGGTCTTAAGGTTAGATTGCTGGGCTGACGATCGGCAGCCTCGTGTTCGAGACCCGTTGCAGCCACGGGACAGGGTGAGCTCCAGGGGTGGGCTTCAAAATTTTTAGCAAGGGGTCCTCTGCACGGTTGCTGGATGGGCGTGGCCATGGTGGGTGTGGCCTAGTTGGCCTCCTGCACCACAGCAGGGGCAGGGGCATTTTTGCCCTTCCTGGACTCCGGAGGCTTTCCTAGAGCCTCCCAGAGGGCGAAAATGGCCTCCCCAGACTCCGGAGGCCCTCCCGAACTTCTGATAGGCCCGAACTTCTGATAGAACCCCCAGCAGCCCACCCCTGGTGAGCTCCTGTCACACGTTCCAGCTCTCACCAACCCAGCAGTTCGAAAGCAGGGCGACTGCAAGTAGATAAATAGGTACCACTTTGATAGGCGATGTGAAAGGAGACCCCAACTGGACATCCCAGGGCAATGGTGATGTTACAAGCAAATCCTTTCACAAAGGAAGTACTTCGGTGCTTCTCACATGGAAATATGAGATATCTGCAAGTGAATCAATGCATTAGGCCCTCTTTTGACCCCCAGTGTTTATTCCATATAGAGGTTGGCTTCCCCCAAACAGGAGGGGAAGGATTAAACACTTCTAAATCTGTAGCTATCATGACTTTTCAGGTGAGAACGATTCAGCTGCGGTGGTGACAGAAATTGCATGTTATTTTAATAAATAGAGCGGAGGGGATTTGCTCAGGAAACAATCGTGAGCCAATAGCTGTAGGGAAGCACGGAGTCTAATTTGTGAGGAATTGGACAATGCTTTCTCCCCTCAATGAAAACAGACGCCAGCCTCTTTTCTACAAGGGCTATTGAGAAAGCCTTTTAAGTTTCTTTTTTTTTAAATGATCTCCTGATCTTCTGTGCTGTTTACAATTAGAAAGAAAATTACCAGATGAAAATAGGACACGGACCAGGAGATGAAGAAACATGTTTTCCCACCCAGAGGGGCTGTTTATAGGATCTTCTTTTGCTACGTTTGTCTGGTCCCTTGTAGGGTTCTTGTAGCTTCCTTGTTCAGAAGTTTTCACTTCTTGGCCATACAAAGAGGAGGACAATAGTGTAGTATGTCAGAGTTTAGGCAGCGTGATTAGTATTATGAGATAAACCCAGGAGCAAAACACAGCACTCAGCACACAGAGCCTTTAGATAATTAATAGAGGTTTATATACAGCTAAATATATAGAAACTTATACGTGGTTAAATACCTTATCATACAGCTACTGATACATGGAGAAGAGCAATGAGAATACACGACGAGAGAGAACATGAGGAGAAGGGACACGCCCTCTAATGGCTTCCCTTATATAGGCAGCTTCTTACCCAACTTCTTAAAGTGGCAGTAACCCTGCTGCCTCATTCCCATTGCATCAGCTTCTGGTTGCCTTCACTTACAACCTCTCATCAGCTTACAGCTATTAAATCTACATACCAGTGGTGGGTTCCTACCAGTGCGGTGCGGAGCACAGCTCCGGTAGGAGCCCGGTGATGATGTCATTTTTTTGGTGCTTCTCTGCATCCTGAGCTGTCGGGAAAAAGCCCTGCCACCCACCCTTGTGTGAAGACTGACCTTTATTCTTCCTCAGAAGCACAGCTGACTCAGCTGTGTTCCGGCTTGTAATGTCGTTCTGAGCCTACGCGGAAGTGAAATCACATGGTGGGATGCAATTTCACTTCCGCGCATGCTCGTGATGCGCACCGGTAGCGAACGTAACCGGAACCCTCCCCTGCTACATACCCTGACATAGTATCAGTGTCCTGGAGGCATCACTTGGGACAATTCCTTGCAAACCTTCAGACAACAATTAAATAGCCCGTCAGGTAGTCCTTAACCTACAACAGTTCATTTAGTGACCATTTGAAGTTACAACGGCACTGAAAAAAAGTGATTTATGTCCGTTTTTCACACTTGCGGCCCTTGCAGGGTCCTCATGCTTATGTGATCAAAATCCAACTGACTCATATTTATGACGGTTGCAGGGAGGGGTGTGTCACATGATCACCTTTTGCAAGCTTCTGACAAGCAAAGTCAATGGGGAAGCCAGATTCACTTAATAACCATGTTACTACGTTAACAACTGCAGTGATTTACTTAACAAGTGTGCCAAGAAAGGTCGTAAAATGGGGGGGAAATTCACTTAACAAATGTTTCTCTTAGCAATGTAAATTTTGGGATTAATTGTAGTTGTAAGTCAAAGATTACTGAACTGCTGTTGGCATAAGTACTCCTTGGATACCACCGGATAAAAAATAATAATTATCTGTGAAGTATTATGATGCATGCATTGAACACTGGCTTGGCGACATCTCAAAATCATAGGGCTGTAAGGGACCTTGGAGGTCTTCTAGTCCAACCCTTTGCCTAAAGCAGGAGTCCTTATATCATCCTGGACAACAGAAAAACCTCCAGCAATGGATTGCCCTAACTCTGTTCCATTGATCAGTTGTCCTTTGTCAGGAAATTCCTCCTTAATTCCAGGTTGGATCTCCTTCTGATGAGCTTCCACCCATTGCTGCTTGCCCTACTCTCAGGTGCTGTGGGGGATACATCAACGCCCTCTGTGGCAGCTCTTCAAGTATTGGAAGGCTGCTATTGAGAACCATGGTGGCACAGTGGTTAGAATGCAGTACTGCAGACTACGAGGCTCAAGGTTGACCCAGCCTTCCAGCCTTCTGCGGTCAGTAAAATGAGGACCCAGATTGTTGGGGGCAATAGGCTGACTCTGTAAACCGCTTAGAGAGGGCTGCAAAGCACTGTGAAGTGGTATATAAGTCTGCTATTGCTTGGGAAGGAAGGAAGGAAGGAAGGAAGGAAGGAAGGAAAGGAAAGGAAAGGAAAGGAAAGGAAAGGAAGAGAAAGGAAAGGAAAGGAAAGGAAAGGAAAGGAAAGGAAAGGAAAGGAAAGGAAAGGAAAGGAAAGGAAAGGAGAGAGGAGCACAGCAGCAGTTCGATTCTGACTGGCTCAAGGCTAACTCAGCCTTCCATTCTTCCGAGGTCAGTAAAATGAGATTGTTGCAGACTGCTGATTAGCTGTGGTGGTGCAGTGGTTAGAATGCAGTATCGCAGGCTAAGTCTGCCCACTGCCAATAATTCGATCCTGACCAGCACAAGGTTGACTCAGCCTTCCATCCTTCTGAGGTCGGTAAAATTAGGACTCAGATTGTTGGGGGAAATAGGCTGACTCTGTAAACCGCTTAGAGAGGGCTGTAAAGCACTGTGAAGCAGTATATAAGTGCTATGGCTATCAGGTCTCCCATAAGCCTTCTCTTCATGAGGCCAAATGATTGGCGTCATCTCAAAACTTTCTCGCAATGCTTCAAGATCATCTTTTTGTGCCCTCAAAGCTTTGGACTTGGAGACGAAGCTGATAAATCACAGGTTTCTTTGGAAACCTTTGCATCCGTCTCAAAATAACACCATGTGAAGTGTAAACATCAGATCGTGCAAACGACTCCCAAGCGCTAAAGGACATTTTCCCACTGTTTTCTGTTCTGTTCTGTTCTTTTTTGAAAAGAAAAAATAATAGCAAACAAAACAGCAGTGTATGCTTCGCTGAAGTTCTGCCAAACTCTCCCTGGCGACTTCCATAAATGGCAATGTGAGCAAACATCTATTAAGTTCATAACCACAGGATGCCTCGGTTGGTATCGTTTCTGGTGGGTATAAAACCAGGGTTTGTATCATTTGACGATGGGAGACATGGAGAAAGGGCTGAATTTCAGTTCTTCTTGGCTTCCTGGAGGCCTCCATGTGCACATGGGGTAAAAAATAAACATCTGTATGAAAGTCAAATAATTCCTTCCTTGCTTAGTTTCTTCCCGATGTTGGAAAATTGATAGCAACGGGACCTGCCCTCAAGACAAGTTTTGGCAAAATTGTGCGGCTCTTGTTATATAGGAGTAGAATGTCTAACTCCTTAGCATGGAGTAGAATGTCTAAACTCCCAGCCCGCAGGCCGGATGAGTCATGCCCACTGGCAGTTGGAACAGAGTTCTTTTCAGGTGGGGAGGGGGAGTAGAACACCTAACTCCTTAGCATCAGTATATATTCTTATATACCATATAAGAAATAGTAATGATTTGAGGGTCATTTCGAAAAATCCTTTCTTAGCGAGCACCTAGAAGCCAAGAGGAACATACGTGCCAAATTTCAAGTTTGTAGGCTTTACAGTTCTGGAGATTTCGTGATGATGTGTGAGTGGCATTTGACTTTTATATACAGCATATAGGTTTTTCTTCTCTTGATACTTTTCTTCCCACATTGCATTTCACTTCCCATGATCGGTAAGAGGTAGATAGTCAGCTTACAACAGTTCATTTAGTAACTGTTCGAAGTTACAACAGCACTGAAGGAAGTGACTTATGACCGTTTTGCACATTTAGATTTTTATATTATTAAACAAGTGTTGGGGGCAATATAAATATACATTGCTTAATGGTGTAAACTGCTTAGAGAGTGCTTGCACTGTGAGGCGGTATATAAATCTCACAAATAAATAAATAAATAAATAAATAATAAACAAACAAACAAACAATAAACAAACAAACAAACAAATAAATAACAAACGAACGAATGAATGAATAAATAAACAATACTTTACAAAAAAGGGAGATATATTTATATAGAGATAAAGACATATTTAGGAAAAGAAGTAACTCGATGAAAATATGTAAACTGGATTATCACATCATGTCTATGTCTTTTTGTTTTTTTGCTGTTTTTCTGCTTTTTTGTTTTTAATTGCATTATAAATAAAAGACTTAAAAAAAAAGAAACCCACTGTAAACGAGACTTAGGAAATCCACTTGTGATTCCAATCTACCTTACAATTCTAGACTTGCATCAGGGATACTTTCCTAAAATCTTTCTTCCTCAATCTTGCAATGTTAAAAGCCTGCATAATATAAAAAAAGGAAAAATCGTAAACAAAAAAAAAGTGGGGGAAAAAAACATGCAGTTTGCCTGAAATGGCAATTATCATTTAATGGACCAGTGTCTGCAAAGTGCATCCATTTCTCAGTGCCATCAAAGGCTGATTAAACATCTTCAGCGATCATTATGATGAAAAAGGTCACTCTTATTTCGTGAAGAGACATTCTCATTAGGACTCATCTCCTTGGGTTTTACCAGCGTGAAGAAATTAACAGCTCTTCTTCAGTCTCGCGTACTTATCAATTATTTTCATCCTACCTTCTTCACCCCCATTGCCAGTTATACATATATTGCTCACATGGTGAGGTAGGTAGGTCTGTTCTGGATTGTTGCCTTGTGCTCGTGCAATCTATTAGAAGAGATAATTGGGGAGAAGAGGATCTCGCCTCATGCTGGTTGCCTTCACAATTCCACCCTTAGCCTCTGAAGGGAGATGAGAATAACAGAATAACAAGAGTTGGAAGGGACCTTGGAGGTCTTCTATTCCAACCCCTTGCTCAGGCAGGAAACCCTATACCCAGTGGTGAAATCCAATTTTTTTTTACTACCGGTTCTGTGGGTGTGACTTGGTGGGCGTGACGTGGCTTGGTGGGCATGGCAGGGGAAGGATTCTGCAAAATCCCCATTCCCTCCCCACTCCTGGGGGAAGGAAACTGCAAAATCCCCATTCCCTCCCCACTCCTGGGGGAAGGATACTGCAAAATCCCCATTCCCTCCCCACTCCTGGGGGAAGGAAACTGCAAAATCCCCATTCCCTCCCCACTCCTGGGGGAAGGAAACTGCAAAATCCCCATTCCCTCCCCACTCCTGGGGGAAGGATACTGCAAAATCCCCATTCCCTCCCCACTCCTGGGGGAAGGAAACTGCAAAATCCCCATTCCCTCCCCACTCCTGGGGGAAGGATACTGCAAAATCTCCATTCCCACCCCACTCTGGGGACAGCCAGAGGTGGTATTTGCCGGTTCTCTGAACTACTCAAAATTTCTGCTACCGGTTCT
Source organism: Diadophis punctatus similis (assembly GCA_023053685.1). NCBI lineage: Eukaryota > Metazoa > Chordata > Lepidosauria > Squamata > Dipsadidae > Diadophis > Diadophis punctatus. The sequence goes on from JALIGW010000168.1 coordinate 54,949, forward strand.
CCGAACTACTCAAAATTTCCGCTACCGGTTCTCCAGAACCTGTCAGAACCTGCTGAATTCACCCCTGCCTATATCATTTCAGACAAAGGGTTGTCCAATCTCGTCTTAAAAACCTCCAGTGTTGGAGCACCCACAACCTCTGGAGGCAAGTTGTTCCACTGATTAATGGTTCTCACTGTCAAGAAATTTCTCCTTAGATCTAGATTGCTTCTCTCCTTGATTAGTTTCTTTCCATTGCTTCTTGTTCTGTCTTCTGCTGCTTTGGAGAATAGGTTGACCCCCTCTTCTTTGTGGCGGCCCTGAGATATTGGAACACTGCTATTACATTGCCCCTTGTCCTTCTTTTCATTAAACTAAACATACCCAATTCCTGCAGCCGTTTCTTGTATGTTACCTCTTTTACTCTTATTCATGCTTGTACTATTACATATATATTCAATCATGTATTACTGTTTATACTTTGCTTATAATCATATATACTTGACAAATAAACAAAAAAAACCCCAAATGTTTTAGTCTCCAGTCCCTTAATCATCTTCGATGCTGTTCTCTACAGAAGGAAGACAGAAAATGTTGATTTTGTAATTCCCAGAACAGCCACTAAATTGTGTGGTTTCCTGACCAGCTTACAGCTAGAATGCTGGTCCCCTTTGCAGGACCACTGCTGTCAATCACAATATGAACCCATCTGCATTTAGATGGTCAAAGCCCAAACTTTTTTTTCTTTCCTGAAGCATGAAATCACCTTTCACAAAAGGTAAGAAATACACCCCCCCCCCATCTCTGCTTGGAGGGATGTGAGCCACCTCGGTTAAATACTCTGGTTACCGGGTTACCGTTCAGTGTTACGGTGGAGTTGGCTTGATAGAACAATCGATCTTGGAAAACATCTTTTTGATCTTTTCTCCAGGGCTGCTGAAGTCTTTCTTCTCGGTTCAACTCCGATCGGTTCATATTTTTAGAGCCTAGATCATTGATTTATTTTGTTTTGTTTTATTTATTTTTGTGAGATTTATATACCGCCTCACAGTGCAAGCACTCTCTAAGTGGTTTACACCAGTAAGCAATGTATATTCATATTGCCCCCAACAATCTGGGTCCTCATTTTACCTACCTTGGAAGGATGGAAGGCTGAGTCAACCTTGAGCCGGTGAGATTTGAACCGCTGACCTACGGATCAGTGTCAGCTAAAGTGGCCTGCAGTACCTGCCTCTAACCGCTGCGCTTTTTTTGGTTGGGTGCCAAAAGGGCACACGCGTGCATGATAGCGTGCGTGTGTGTGCATATACCCATAATGCAATGCCCTCCCCCATGCATGCACGCACAACCCCCCCCACACACACACTGCCCCCCCGCACATGCACACAGGGCTCACTGAAGCCTCCAGACTTCCGGTAGGCCCTTTGGGCCATTTTTCGCCCACCCCAGGCTTCAGGAAAGCCTCCGGAGCCTGTGGATAGCGAAAAATGGGCCCAATTGATCCTACTGGAAGTTCAGAAATGAACTTCCGGTAGGCCTGTTGGGCCATTTTTCTCCCTCCCCGGGCTTCAGGAACACCTCGCATGCCCTCAGATATGGCTCCACGTGCCACCTGTGGCACGCGTGCCATAGGTTCGCCATCACGGGCCTAGATGTTGTGCTGAGGCGAGTTTCTGGAAAGGGAAGATAACAGAGCTCAACCCAGCCAGGAAACCATATAGGTTGATCTGGACACCAGACAGATCAATTTTTGTGGACGTTTTTGGGCCATACTTTCTACTCGAGGAGAATATTTGTACCCACATCAAGTGAACCCTCTTCATGTTGCGTTCTTGTGTCCTCTGAGCTGGCTTCTCTTCCTGCAGACATCTCATGACCAAACTAGGCACTCTCATCAGTGCGTGGGGGAGGGGAGTTTGCTGGCTATTCACATGCGGTATCTTGTCCTACCCTAACTTGCTTGGAGAAAAAAAAACATCAGAGAACCTCAAGAATCCAACAGCCACCTGTGGAAATTGTGGTCTTAATCATGGTCACCAAGTGTTGTGCCTTGCCCGCGTCCAGCGCAGATGATGGAGGACCCGGAGGACGTGGAGCCGCTCATGGTGCAGCAGTACCAGCCCATGGCACCGGAGTCGGCCAGTGATGAAGACTCGGTGCCAGAGCAGGACGATCAGCCAGGACCTTCTGCACCTGCGCAGCAGAGTGAATCATCAGGGGATGAAGAGCCTCTGCTGGATGCTAGGGCTCGTAGAGCAGCCAGCAGACAGGACTGGCTTAGCAAGCGTAGGTCTCCTCGGAGGTAGCACTGAGGGCTAATTGGGCCACGCCCTTCAGTGCCTATATTAGTCCGGCGCAGTCAGCAATCAGTGCTGAGAACAACGTCTGTGATCTGCGAGCACATTCAGAGTTTTGTTTACATCAGAGTCCGGCTTGGAAATCTTGTATTTGGAGAAAGCAGCTTCTGAAAGGCTTATTCCGGGAAGCCAGCCAACTTGTGAGATAAGAAGAGACTTAATGGGTATTTGTTTTGAACATTTGAATGTTTGGTATTTAACCCCCAAAGAACCAAAGGAACTTTATTCCCCGAGACTCTACTATTGTTTGTTTATGGACTTTTAAAACCCCTGCGCTTTTACTAAGAACCCTCATTAGTAAAAGGACCCTTTTTGCTTTAATAACAAACAGTTGTGTGTGTGTTTTTCTGTGGGTTGCGGTGCTGAGTCACAACACAAAGTCAGCTACCTTTTCTTGCAGGAGATACCGTTTATGATGGCGTACGAAGATAAGGAAGAAAAATCTCAGTTTCCAGAGCTACCTTTTTTGGTCTCGAGTCCCATAATGGTAAATGAGCCCCCCCCGAAAGAGAGCAAAACCTCCGAAGCTGGACTTGTGTGTCCAAGTTGTTTGGATACAAATCCACAGGAATAATTCTGCATTGAAAAATCTCGTGTACTGCAAGCGAGGCTCAGGGTGGTGTGCTGAGTTTCCATGGCAATGCCACCTCTTTCCTGCCAGCAACTGCTGGTCTTTGCAATTGCTTTGTGGATGTGAGTTCTTGTGGGGTCCAGACATTGTTGCCATGCTGAGAACGGTGTCAGAGAGATAGCTAAATATTTATCTCCCATGGCGGAGTGCCGAGCTAAAGCGCGAAAGAGATGGACGTCGGACAATACCTCTTGAAAAAATATAGCACGTTTCAAAACTGGTAGCTCATCTCTTGCAGTGGTTGTAAATATGTTTTGGAGGAACCATCAGAACTTCAAACGGGTTGGTAAGCAAGTGGTTGTGAGTGGAGGACTACCTGTATACAGTAGGGAATGGGGCAAGATTCTCCTAGACCAGGGGTAGGCAAAGTTGGTTCTTCTATGACTCATGGACTTCAACTCCCAGACTTTCTGAGCCAATCATGCTAGCTCAGGAATTCTGGGAGTTGAAGTCCATGAGTCTAGGACCTAGACCAATTTCAGGGAGGAGAAGAAACCCGAAAGGGCTCTTCCGCTTTTAAGTTCCATTTAACTGCTGTTGCTTTAGACCAGGGAACTCCAAACTTGGCAAATTGAAGACTTGTGGACTTCAACTCCCAGAATTCCTTAGCCTGCCTGCCTACCTGCCTGCCTGGGGAATTCTGGGAGTTGAAGTGCACAAGTCTCAAAGTTGCCATGTTTGGAGACCCCTTGTTTTTAGACAGTGTGTCAGCACATCAAACACCCAGTTGGGATATTTTATTTTTTATTTATTTATTTATTTATTTATTTATTTATTTATTTATTTATTTATTTATTTATTTATTTGTTTGTTTGTTTGTTTGTTTGTTTGTTTGTTTGTTTATTTATTTATTTATTTATTTATTTATTTATTTATTTATTTATTTGTCAAACATGTATAGTAGTAATTTGTATAAACATAAGTAAAAAGTAACGATAAAAGAGGACAATAGGACAGTAGGACAGGGACGGTAGGCACAGTGGTGCGCTTATGCACGCCCCTTACTAACCTCTTAGAAACGGGGAGAGGTCTACTGTAGACAGTCTAAGGTTAAAGTTTTTGGGGTTTGGGGAAGAAACCACAGAGTCAGGTAGTGCATTCCAGGCATTGATCACTCTGTTGCTGAAGTCGTATTTTCTGCAGTTGAGTTTGGAGCGCTTTACATTTAGTTTGAATCTATTACGTGCTCGTGTATTGTTGCGGTTGAAGCTGAAGTAGTCATTAACAGGAAGGACATTTTGGTATATGATTTTATGAACTACATTTAGATCAGATCGGAGGTGACGTAGTTGTAAATTGTATAATATATGCATTAGCTGGTAGAAATTGCATGGCTGTTGAGTTTGAAGCTACACAAACATTTTGGTGTTCCACTTGCAAACAAAACCTGGTAAATCCGAGAAGGATCGCATGAGAACAAGGAGGCATTGTGGAGGATCTGTGGGTTAGGGAGTCATGGATTCCACTTCCTTGAGCCGGTAGCATTTATTGAGGAAATAATTACAAGGTTTGAGAACAAAAGACGTAATTACATGGACAGAATCCCTGAAAGTCAAAGTCATCTTGAAGTCAAGTCAGGCTCAGCTGTTGTCTTCAAGGATACATGCATGAAGTTTTGCTTGCTGCAACACAGACCTAGTTTGTCATTATTTTCTTTTGGGTTTTTTATGGATTTCCTAGCTTACAACCTTGCCATACCCTGAATTTCTTCAAGTACATGGGCCGTAGTGGTGCAGTGGTCAGAATGTAGTATTGCAGGGTGACTCTGCCCACTGCTAGGAGTTCGATCCTGACCAACTCAAACGTGACTCAGCCTTCCATCCTTCTGAGGTCGGTAAAATGAGGACCCAGTTTGTTGAGGGCGATAGGCTGACTCTGTAAACCAGTTAGAGAGGGCTGTAAAGCACAGTGAAGCTGTATATAAGTCTACGTGCTATTGCTATTGCTACTTATAAGGTCTATTCTTACTTACCGTATTTTTTGGAGTATAAGATGCACTTTTTTCTCTCCTAAAAGGGGCTGAAAATTTGGGTACATCTTATACTCCAAATGTAGTCCCGTCCACCCGCCGGCCCCTACCCTTCGGCCTCCATGCGTCCTCTTCCTGGCTGCAGAGATTGCCACTGACAATGGCTTGTGTTTTTGGGCTCCGCGCGTTGCATTTTCAGCCTCCAAACGCTCGCGCGGTGCCCAAAATGGCTACCCGGAACAGCTGCTGCCTTCTCTTACCCCTTCCACACTTTGCCTGTTTTAGTCACTGGAGCTCCCTCCGAGGATCAGCTGTGCTTTTGAAGCTGTTTTTCAGCCCCAACAGGAGCTAAGCGATCTTCCATACTTTGCCTGCTTTTTTTAATTGCTGCTTCCATTCCTAAGAGGTCTGTAAGGGGCATGCATAAGCGCACAATCGTGCCTACCGTTCCTGTCCAATTGCACCCATATACTGTATTTGTTAAAGGGGGGGATCAATCCCCCGTGGAGGTCGATGGATCTTTGCTTCCTTTTGAAGTCATTCTCATTAGAAAATAAAACCGAGATTCAAATCTAATTAACAAAATATTTATTTCAGTAGAAAAGTAATAAAAAGAATTCTTAGTAAACTACATCTTATCGGCTAATGAAAAAGTCACGTCTACCTTCGGCAGAAATGGCGGAAGAGAAGGAGGGAGTTGACTCCTGGAATGCAGGCATGCGTAATAGAACATATCACATGTCTGCTTGACCATAAATACAAGAAACAGTAGATCTGCACAACTGACAATAATTCACATCGTGACAGTATTCATAATTCTTGTTCTCATAATCTTGTACTATTATATATATAAATGTACACTCATGTTATACTTTGTGTATACTTTGCTTGTTATCATATACGCTTGACAAATAAATAATAATAATAATAATTCCTGACAGATTTGTTGACAGGAGCAGATTTTTGAATGCAAGACCAGTCAAATTTTCGGTGTAATTCCAAAAACGAAGCTTGTTGCCTGCAACCCAAGCGAGGTGTTGGTGCTGTTAGCTGGAAGTAGGGAGGGTGAGAGAGAGCAGAAGAGCAGAGAATATAATCAGGGCTTTTCTGGCAAATGACTGTAGCTTTTTTTTTTTTTGCTTCTATCAATCAATAGTGCAGGGTTTGCACAGCTAGAAAGCAAATATTACTAGAGGAAAGGAAAATAGCAGGGATCTATTCGGGAGATTGAGAGGGAAATCCATAAGGTTTCTCCTCCAAGTAGTGTTTGTCAACCTTGCCAACTTTTAAGATGCGTGGACTTCAAGTCCCAGAATTCCCCAGGCAGCACAGTTGGCTAATAAGTCGCCCCTCGTCCTTCTTTTCATTCAAATATTTGCTTTATTAACCATTCCAATCAATAACAAGACAATGCTTCCCTTTCTTAAGGGTAGGATCAGTTTTGAATCGTGAGCTCCGCTTGAAGTTAACAAATAGTTTTGGAATCCAGAGGCCATAAATTACCTCGTTGCCTTCATCTCTTATTGAATTGGAAACCTCAATTTCAGTTAAAGGTTAATGAAAATAAATTTCTCCCCCCATCCAAATTCACAGACACCCCCGCCCAAGGGGCGGGTTGCTCTCGAAGTTGCTACCGGTGCGCTGCACGTGCATTTCCACGTTGTGCGTGAGCATGCTACGCACGCGCGCCCCTCGCACGATTTTGCTTCTGCGCATGTGTGAAAGCAAAATCTCGCAAGGGGACGCGTGTGTGTGTGATTTTGGTGATTTTTTTGCTTCTGCGCATGCAGAATGTGTTTTTGATACATTCGTAACTGGGGACAGAACAATGGGGAAGCTGGATTCACTTAACCACCTTGTGATTCACTTAGTGACCGTGATGAAAATGCTCATAAAATCAAGTCCGTTATTTGCTTCACGGTTGTCCTCGCTTAGCAACCAAAACTCATCCTAACTGGGGTCGTACGTCAAGGACTATGTGCGCATTGTCATGTTGCAGAGGGCAGAGCTTATAACGGTTATTTGCTTCACGATTGTCCTCACTTAGCAACCAAAATTCCAGTCCTAATTGGGGTCGTAAGTCGAGGACTGTCTGTCACGTTGCCATGTTGCAGAGGGCAGAACTTACAAATGGCATGAAGGTTATTTTTGAGAAGCTGGGTCCCTATTAAAGGCTTTTGCCATTGTCTGTCTGGCTGTCGGATAACAGCGAGGATGAGATTTTAATCATCGTTGCAATAATCTGGGATATTTGAACCATCTCAGCTGGTGCAGACAACCACGCTGGCGGAATAAACCCGGGAGTGGGTTTGAAAGTGGGATATTTCTTTAAAACGTAACGGTGGGAGAAAGCAGGTGGAGTTGAATAGGAAAGTGTACACTATCAATAACAGCTAATGAGCAATTCCTGCAGCTACAAGCTGGGAGAATAAATCATCCCTCACTCGGAGCAAAGTTGTTGAAATTCAGGCTTGGAGAAAAAGTATAGTCCCCTCTCTGCAGCAGAACAACACAGGCAGGCATACAAAGGGGAAGAAAGGGGGAAAACACCCCTTAACTCCAGGAAAAATCAGAATTGAATGCCTAATAAAATACCTGTTAGAGTACAGAAAAATAATCTCTGAAATTCACTAAAAGAGGTGTTAGGTTTGCTCACCAGCATTTATGATTTGGAGCATTAGGAGGGGGAGAAGATTTGAAGAACATAGAAAATAATAAAGTTGGACGGGACTTTAGAGGTTTTCAAGTCCAAGTCCCTTCTCAAACAGGAGACCTATCTTATTCTGGACAAACGGCTGTCCGGGCTCTTCTTGAAAACCTCCATTGATAGAACACCCACAACTTCTGAAGGCAAGCTATTAAAGTTTGTTGCAAAATCAAAATCAGAAGCACACACAGATGACTGCTTCAGCTGGATTCAATAACTTCTTTATAAACATACTAATATATATATTTACAATACCATTAGCAGAGTTCTTCAATGTAGCAACAGTTAAAAATAAGCAGGAGAATTAGTTTCATTACAGCAAAGTTCAGAGTGGGAGAGTACAGAGTGGAGACTGAGCCACGCCCAGCCTTAAGCTTAAGTTCCAGTTTCGATTCTCTGCACAGACTCAGAAGTGGTTAGCTCCCATTGGCTGACTTAGTTGCTATGCCTATTCATTGGCTAACCTTGTTAACATAGCTCTCTCAGTTCATGAATATCTTAACATAAGCTGTTCCATTGATTGTTCTTAGAGTCAGGAAATGTCTTCTTAGTTCTAGGTTGGATCTTTCCTTGATGATTTTCCATCTGTTACTTCTTGTCTTGCCCTCAGGTGCTTTGGAGAATACGTTGAGCCCCTCCTCTCTCTGACAGCCGCTCTAATATTAGAAGACTGCTATCATGTCAACCCCCCCCCCATTTCTCCTTAGTTCCTGGTTGGATCTCTCTTTAATGATCTCCCACTCTTTACTTCTTGTCCTCTGATGCTTTAGAGTAGAACAGGACAGGACAGAATGTAGAGAGTAGAGAGTAGAGTAGAGTAGAGTAGAGTAGAGTAGAGTAGAGTAGAGTAGAGTAGAGTAGAGTAGAGTAGAGTAGAGTAGAGTAGAGTAGAGTAGAGTAGAGTAGAGTAGAACAGAACAAAGGACAGTACAGTACAGGATGGACAGGACATTTGGCCAAGTATGGTTAGACATACAAGGAACTTGTCTCCAGTATATAAGCACATAACACACAACATCATGCACACAACAACAAAGTAATAATAATTATAATACTGATACCAATAAGAGAAGGTAGTAGAAAAGATGAGAAGGATAATAGTAATACAGCCATACTACATGGGTAAATATTCTTAGACATAAGATAGCATTGTGGGAATAGGTTAACCCCTTCTTCTCTGTGACAGCTCCTCAAATACTGGAAGACATTTATCAATCCTTCTTCTTCTTCTTCTTCTTCTTCTTCTTCTTCTTCTTCTTCTTCTTCTTCTTCTTCTTCTTCTTCTTCTTCTTCTTCTTCTTCTTCTTCTTCTTCTTCTTCTTCTTCTTCTTCTTCCTCTTCCTCTTCCTCTTCCTCTTCCTCTTCCTCTTCCTCTTCCTCTTCCTCTTCCTCTTCCTCTTCCTCTTCTTCTTCTTCTTCTTCTTCTTCTTCTTCTTCTTCTTCTTCTTCTTCTTCTTCTTCTTCTTCTTCTTCTTCTTCTTCTTCTTCTTCTTCTTCTTCTTCTTCTTCTTCTTCTTCTTCTTCTTCTTCTTCTTCTTCTTCTTCTTCTTCTTCTTCGATTTAATCTAGTTCCAAAACCTAATTTAGCTGTGGGTCATTTTATAAAACCATCTAAACAGATAGCTAGTTCTTTCCCTGGCTACATTTTCTGGTGTTTTGGGTGACAAACAGTATTTTTTCCCCCCTAGCGTTCTGTTCTTGTGCTATCTTGGCAAGATAGACAGACCTCCTGTGGTGTTCTGGACAGAGCTCTTCCTTAGGATGTGTGTTTCTGTCATTCCACATTACACGAATCCGTACAAGTGGCAGCTCAGACATCAAACATGGTGGGAAAGTGACATTTAAGATATAAACCATGTTTCGAGGCAACACTGGAGCTGGTTGGAGTTTGCAGTCCGGAGTTCAAGCAACTGTGAATATTTTCCTCCCTGAACCCAAACAGAGGCACAGTTTCCTGTGATGGGGCCTTGAAGAACGCATGCATCTCCTGTCTCCAAGTCCAGCTGCCTGCAGCCGTGCAAAATACGTTACAACGGTCTAACCTTGAGAGGTTGAGGACATGAGGCCCTCCTGCCAGATGTTCAGCTTCACTTAGGGCCACAACTGAAAGTGGACAAAAAAAAACCCTTCTCCATCTTCTCCCTTTTCTCTGTAAGTGGGTTTATTGTATGCATTATCATTTTATTTTATTTTATTATCCATTAAACAAGTTTATAGAGCTGCCTAACTCACATATAGGGGACTTTGAGAGGCTCACAGAATTTTAAAAATCCACCCGTATCATAGAAAGTCATAACACAAACACACACATGACACACAGACTTGTCCAGGCAGTCATCAAGGGGTCAATGCAGACTTGAATGAGCCAAATCTCTCCTCTTCTCTCCCCTTCCTTCCTTCCTTCCTTCCTTGCATCACCCTTCTCTTTCCTTCTCACTTCTCTCCTTCCTTCTTCCTTTCTTCTGTCCATCTATCCGTCAGCCACCCTTCTTCCCTTCCCTTCCCTTCCTTCCCCTTCCCTTCCCTTCCCTTCCCTTCCCCTTCCCCTTCCCCTTCCCCTTCCCTTTTCTATTCTTTCCCCTTCCCTTCCCTTCCCTTCCCTTTCTTCCCTTCCCTTTCTTCCCTTCCCTTTCTTCCCTTCCCGTCCCTTCCTTCCCCTTCCCTTTCCTATTATTTTCCCTTCCCTTTCTCCCCTTCCCTTCCCTTCCCTCCCTTCCCTTTCTTTCCTTCCCTCCCCTTCCCTCCCCTCCCCTTCCCTTCCCTTCCCTTCCCTTCCCTCCCTCCCCTTCCCTTTCTTCCCTTCCCTTTCTCCCCTTACCTTCCCTTTCTTCCCTTCCCTCCCCTCCCCTTCCCTCCCCTCCCCCCTCCCCTCCCCTCCCCTTTCTTCCCTTCCCTTTCTCCCCTTCCCTTCCCTTTCTCCCCTTCCCTTCCCTCCCTTTCCTCCCCTTCCCCCTTCTCTTTCTTCCCTTCCCTTCCCTTCCCTATTCTTTCCCCTTCTCTTTGTTCCCTTCTCTTCCCTTCTCTTCTCTTCCCTTCCCTTCCTCCCTTTCTCAAGCAGACTAGGTTTACCATTCCTCTTTGTCCCTTTGTCCCTCTTTCAAACATCACATCTTCCTGGCAAGGGAAGGTGGCCTTTGGGTCTCTTCTGACAGCATCTGCCAACACAAACACCGCTGATTTCATTGACACAAGTGTTCCATTGTGGTCAGGATGTCTTGACTGCTTGACCCGTTTCTGTATTTGGTTCTCTATTTTTGCAAACAGCTGGGAGACGTTCTCTTCTGAAAACAGTCTTGCTGGGCCCGAAGCAATTACGCAACAGGGACCCCCCCCCAAAAGAAATTCCATTGGCAGAGTGATTCTCACTCCCACCTCAGTGCAGGGAGGGGTTCAGCAACCTCTTCCCCCTCCTCAATATTCTCCCGTTGATTTAAGGGGACGTTTCTTGGTTTCCATTAATCCCAACCTTATCTGAAACTTCGAACTGGTGCTGTCATTTGCGGCATTTCATGCATTCATTTCTGGGTGAAATGAATGAACACCAGCAGAAAAGGCTGACTCGGAGCATTGTGCCAAAAATAACATCAGAAGAACTTTCTTCCCACCCACCCACCCACCCTCCTCCCTCCCCCAGCCATTCTCCCCCTGTTTGGGTGGGAAACAGATTGCTTTTGATGCGTTTTTCAAAGAAGGTGAAAACGTTGGTGAGCTTTGTCTACGTGGGGCATCGAGTTCTTGCACGTGCCTTCGTGGGAGAGCAATGTACCTGTGCAAATCTTGCCCTGTGTTATGCCAACATCTCTCCAGTGTCTTCAGCTCCTCTGGCTCGCCCACATGTCAATAGAGAAGAGGAAACTCCGCAATACAGGTGGCCAGAAATCTTCATGGAAGGAAAGGATGGGTAGGGGAAGAGAAGAGCAGGACCCCCACTGCTGTTGGGTGATGAAGCACCGGCAAGAAAACAGCCAAGGCCAGAGTACACCAAGGACCCCACAGTTGTTGTCCTCTTCCTCCTCTTCACAAACCCCACTCCCTTCTAGCATTGATGATGTTACATAGTCGGGTCATGAAACATCTGCAAGAAAACTGCCATGCTCAGAGAGCACCAGGACCCCAAAGTCCTCCTCCTCGTCATCTCCACAAACCCCACTCCCTTCTAGCATTGATGATGTTACCTAGTTGGGTCATGAAACGTCTGCAAGAAAACAACCAAGCTCAGAGAGCACCAAGGACCCCACATTCTTCTTCCTCCTCCTCCTCCTCTCCACAAACCCCACTCCCTTCTAGCATTGATGATGTTACCTAGTTGGGTGATGAAACGTCTGCAAGAAAACAACCAAGCTCAGAGAGCACCAAGGACCCCACATTCCTCTTCCTCCTCCTCCTCCTCTCCACAAACCCCACTCCCTCCTAGCATTGATGACGTTACATAGTTGGGTGATGAAACGTCTGCAAGAAAACAACCAAGCTCAGAGAGCACCAAGGACCCCACATTCCTCTTCCTCCTCCTCCTCCTCTCCACAAACCCCACTCCCTTCTAGCATTGATGACGTTACCTAGTTGGGTGATGAAACGTCTGCAAGAAAAGAACCAAGCTCAGAGAGCACCAAGGACCCCACATTCCTCTTCCTCCTCCTCCTCCTCTCCACAAACCCCACTCCCTCCTAGCATTGATGACGTTACATAGTTGGGTCATGAAACGTCTGCAAGAAAACAACCAGGCTCAGAGAGCACCAAGGACCCCACATTCCTCTTCCTCCTCCTCCTCCTCTCCACAAACCCCACTCCCTCCTAGCATTGATGACGTTACATAGTTGGGTCATGAAACGTCTGCAAGAAAACCACCAAGCTCAGAGAGCACCGTAGTCAGGACCCCATAGTCAGGACCCCATAGTCGTTGTCCTCCCCTCTCCTCGCAAATTTCACCCCCTTCTAGCACTAATGATGTCACCTAGTTTGATAATGAAAGTTCTGCAAGAAAAAAAAAACCCAAGTTCAGAGAGCACCAAGGACCCCACAGTTCAACCCTGAGCTACAAATTTGATCTTCTATCAATACTTCTGAACTTGCCCTATTATCATCATCTACCCAGGAAGCAATTTTGTTGATGCCCCACCTTCCCGCTACAATGTCTTCAGTGAACAGAACCGATGATCGATGGTGGACTTCCATCCATTAGATTTGGGATCTCCAAACTTAGCAACTTTTAAGACTTGTGGATTTCAACTTGTGGACTTCAACTCCCAGAATTCCCCGGACAGCATGGCTGGTTGAGGAATTCTGGGAGCTGAAATCCACAAGTCTTAAAGTTGCTAAGTTTGAAGACCCCTGCCCTGGATATTTCCTCATTTAGGCTGGATAGAGATCTGTTGAGGGAGGGTCTGCCATAACTTGGTTTCCTGCCCTGGACAGAGGGCTGAACACCATGGCTTTGGCGGTCCCTCCCAACTCTGTAATTCTGCAAAATTTGGAGCTAATGCTGTATCACTGCAGGAGCCAAGCTTTAATCTCCAATCGTAGCTTTGTATCGCTCTGCTCTCTTTATTAGGACCCCAAGAAAAATTAATCTAGAATCTCCAAGATGGAGTTGAAAAATGCATTGTCCTCTTCAGAAGGCAGATAAATACTATGCGGTCTCTCTGATTCCATCGGTTGTGTTGTGTTTCTTTCTTTTTTTTCCTTTTTTCTTTAAAAAAGATCATTCAAAGCAATTACCTGCAGGAAAGCTTAAGAAAAAAATCCGAACAAGTCTGAATAGAAAGATTTCCGCTCCCTGACATTGGTTATCAAACAGGGCCTTAGAAAAAGCTTTGCAAGCTGTAAAACACCAATCCTTGCTAAGGGAGATTGTGTTGACAATGGATGGATTAGACTAGGGAAGGGAAATCTGACCATTTGTAAGAATGGGAGAGGTTTTGCAAAAGTAATGGAGGTCCCACCTTCTGGTCCGCTGTGTTAGGACAAAGCACCCAAACATTTTCCTTCCTGGCAAGCGGACTTACCATTTTTAAATCAGTCGAAACTCAGGAAAACATGGCGTTCTATTGCCATGGACAATCTTGGGACATGTCCGCCAAGAATGAAAACTTGGCAGCTACGTGCCTTTTCGTTTCAATTCGCCAATTGTGAAAGGTGTGTGTGTGTGTGTGTGTGTGTGTGTGTGTGTGTGTGTGTGTGTGTTGATTACAAATGGGTTAGTTAAAGAAAATGAAACTAACAGGAAATTTCTCCTTAGTTCTAAGTTGCTTCTCTCCTTGTTTAGTTTCCACCCATTGCTTCTTGTCCTACCTTCAGGTGCTTTGGAAAATAGTTTGACTCCCTCTTCTTTGTGGCAACCCTCGAGATATTGGAACACTGAATGTTCCAATAATTATAATGATTATGAAGGATAATGAAGAGAACTTGTTTATATGATCTATGTGGAAGCCTGGGGAAAGTCATTGTTAACTACCCCGTTTCCCCGAAAATAAGACCCAACTGGAAAATAAGCCCTAGCATGATTTTTCAGGATGCTTGTAATATAAGTCCTACCCCCCAAAATAAGCCCCAGTTAAGATCGTCAGCCAGATGAATGCATTTAGTACCGTATTTCCCCCCAAAATAAGACCTAACTGGAAAATAAGCCCAAATGCGTCTTTTGAAGCAAAAATTAATATAAGACCCTGTCTTATTTTGGGGGAAACATGGGTACTATGATCTGCTGCCTGAGAATTTCAGAGTGAGTTTTACCTCGCAAATACCATGCCATGTATTTAATAAACGGTAAGCTTTTCAGAAATAAAACGACCTTTTTTTTAATACGAAAGCTGGCTGTTGACAAGATAAATCAAAACCTTTCAGTTAAGATTGGAACCGTTCATGATCATTGTCACGTAGTGAATATTGTCAGTTGTATGTCTATGCAGGGTGATGCACCCCTATCTAATATTATGGTATTTTCCAATACAAGAAGAACACGTGATATGAAGTGTACGCATGTCTACATTCCTAATCCATCATTATTTTTCTTCTGACTTGGCTCTTGACCTGAACGGTAATTATTCAGGATTTATTGTTTTTGTACTGAAATAAATATTTTCTATTAGACATTTAATCTCGGTTTTATTTCTAAATGTCTGGAATTCCAAGTAAAAGATCCAACATCGCCTCTATGAGATTTCATTCTCATTCCCCAACAATCATTTGTTCTCAGGATGTTTTAACCTAGTTGCATTTTTTTTTTTTTGCTGCTATCTACGGGGATTCTCCACCATCCAGGTCATGGTTGTCCCAAAGGTGCTTTTCTTTCCAGTTGTGACCGATCTGATTTTAGGATAATTTTTTTCCGATGGTCACTAAGCGAAGATTGCAGTTGTTAAGCAAACCCAAGGTTTGCTATGGGCTTCTTCTGCTGACAACCAGAATCCTGGTGACTGTTCTTGCCTCCCATCTTGTAGCTGAGTTGGGCACTGTCTGTGTAGCTTGTTAGACCTCCCCCACCCCCGATTTCTGATGGCTGAAAAGTCAGGATAATTGTCGCTGAAATGTGTGCTGTGACATCAGGAGTCTTCTCCCATTAATTTTAAAGGCAGAGCCATAACGTTTACTTAGCTACTCAAAATTCCAATGGATTTCCTCTTAATAACAGCATAGCTCATAAACCCAGCTAAAGATCTCTGACTTTGCTTTTGTAGAAGGTCAGCCCTTCTGTTCAACATTTTTTCCAGGATTCCACTTCTGAAAGAGACGAATGCCTTAAGCTACTCTGAAAAAGAGGGCCAATCCTTGGGTTTGAAAGAGCTTTGCGCTTGCCACTTCCATTGTCTCCGAAGAAAACCGAAAAAATTCCAGGAGCTGGCACCAATTCTAGCAACCGAGATCCATCAGGAGGAACTGGTGCAGAGGTGGGTTTCAGCAGGTTCTGACCAGTTCTGGAGAACCGGTAGCGGAAATTTTGAGTAGTTCGGAGAACCGGTAAATATCACCTCTGACTGGCCCCGCCCCCATCTATTCTAGTTTAATGAAAAGAAGGACCAGGGGAGACATGATAGCAGTGCTCCAATATCTCAGGGGCTGCCACAAAGAAGAGGGAGTCAAACTATTCTCCAAAGCACCTGAGGGTAGAACAAGAAGCAATGGATGGAAACTAATCAAGGAGAGAAGCAACTTAGAACTAAGGAGAAATTTCCTGACAGTTAGAACAATTAATCAGTGGAACAGCTTGCCTCCAGAAGTTGTGAATGCTCCAACACTGGAAGTTTTTAAGATGATATTGGATAACCATTTGTCTGAAGTGGTGTAGGGTTTCCTGCCTAAGCAGGGGGTTGGACTAGAAGACCTCCAAGGTCCCTTCCAACTCTGTTATTATATTATATTATATTATATGACATCCATTTTAACCGTGCATGTGAGGGCTTTGTCAATTCTTGCATCCATTGATATTCGCATCGACATCCACATTTTTAGAAGAAATTTAGTTTTGAGGAGGAAGGAAACCAATTGTGCAGTTGTTCTGAAAGTAAAACAAGGTTTAAGGAAAAAAATTAAGTGAAAGTAGTTGGGAGGGGAAGCGGTAAATTTTGTGCAAGGGGGGTAAAAAAAAATAAGTCAACCCTTTTGTTTTCGTTAAAAATTGCTCCTTTACGGCCATGCAAAATATTTCAATAAGTTCCTTTTAATATATATGATAATGAGAATGTGCTTATAGGCAGGCTGAGGGCGAGAAACTATAAGGCAAGTAAACAGATGTCTTGTCAACAAGGTTTAAAATTTAGAATCATCGGGGCCTTTTTAAGAAACAGAGTTAGTGTGACATAAAACTGAAGCATATTATAATATTTCAAACTCACACCGCTGGATGTGACATTTTTGTCTCATTAAAATGAAGAATGACACAGCCGGAGAGACGGATCCGTTCCTCGGCTTTGTATCCAGAGTTCAAAAGATGTCTCTGGCAAACTGCTCCAAAGAGACAAAGCATAAAGCACTTTGAACATGGCGTTGCATACCATTAATTCCATGGCTTTTTGGAAAAGTGGGAGCGGGCCACCACGGTGGCCAAAGAAATCGGTGGCTACGGAACCTTCTGGGCTATTGGTGGTTCCTATTTAACAAGCACCAGTTCAGTGGTGGGTTTCAAAAAATTTTTACTACCGGTTTTGTGGGCGTGGCTTGGTGGGCGTGGTAGGGGAAGGATACTGCAAAATCCCCATTCCCTCCTGATCAGCTGGAACTCGGGAGGCAGAGAACAACAACAACAACAACAACAACAACAACAACAACAACAACGTTGAAATCCCCATCCATTTCGCCATGCTTTTTTCTCTTTAACTAGATGACAGAGGTGTAAAAATTAGTGGAAAGGAATTAAGTTGTCACAAATTTTGTTCTTCCCGTTGCGCGGGTTCCAAAATTGTGGCTTTTTTTCAATATTTTCCACGTTCAAGCCTAAGATGCAGCCTGCGTGGATCAAAAGGCACAATATTCTTTTTTAAATGAATTTCTTACAATGTCTACAATGAGGGATTTCCATCAAGAGTCGCTAAGTCACGTCCAACTCTTCATGATCCCATGGACCACAGCACGCCAGGCCCCCTTGTCCTCTTCCACCATCTCCTGGAGTTTGCCCAAATTCATGTTCGTTGTGTCGATGACGCAACCTAACCATTTCCTCCTCTGCCGTCCCCTTCTCCTTTTGCCTTCCATTTTTCTCATCATCAGTATCTGTGCTTCCAAAGAACACTCAGGGTTGAGTTCCTTCAGGATTGACAAATTTGATCTCTTTGAAGTCCAAGGGACTCTCAAGAGTCTTCTCCAAGACCACAATTGGAAACCATCCATTCTTCAGCGCTCATAGCAATAGCAATAACACTTAGACTTGTATATTGCTGGACAGTGCTTGACAGCCCTCTCTAAGTGGTTTACAGAGTCAACATCTTGCCCCCAACAATCTGGGTCCTCATTTTACTGACCTCGGAAGGATGGAAAGCTGAATCGACCTTGAGCCAGTCAGGATCGAACTTCTGGCAGTGGGCAGAGTTAGCCTGAAATACTGCATTCCAACCACTGCACCACTATGGCTTCCTTCCTTCCTTCCTTCCTTCCTTCCTTCCTTCCTTCCTTCCTTCCTTCCTTCCTTCCTTCCTTCCTTCCTTCCTTCCTTCCTTCCTTCCTTCCTTCCTTCCTTCCTAAGCAATAGTAGACTTATACACCAAAGGTGTTTTTTCAAGAGGCAGCTGGACTTTCTGGGGGTTTTTTTTGAAGATGTTTCGCTTCTCATCCAAGAAACTTCTTCAGCTCTGACTGCAGCGGTGGGTTCTATAGAACCGGTAGCGGGAATTTCCCCCCGGTCACCGAACTGGCAGTGACCCAGGCCTGCCACGCCCCCGAACTGGCTCTCTCAGTGGCGCCATCTTGTTTTTTAGCACTGCACATGCACGTGCCCCCGCGCAGCACATCAGGAAACGAACCGGCAGTGAGGTAAGCCAGAACCCACCCCCTGTCTGACTGGATGGTAGGGAATGGAAGGATTTATACTCCTTGCAGACAGCTGGTCATTTGTATCCTTTTAGAGAGTTGTTGAGACCACTTGGAGGTTTGTCTGTGTCCTCAGGGTCAGCTGAGCAGTGCAAATGGTTTGTGTAGTGTGCAATTTTTCTGGAAATCCATTCATACTCCCACGCCATTCGAAGGGTGTTCATCCCAAAGCTAAATATCTATGGAGACTCTCAATCATCCAGGTTGCAACCACAACCTGGATGACTGAGAATCTCCATAGACAACTTTTCATTTCTGTTCCTCTGTTTTTCTGTCATGGGAAAATCTGGCATAGAAACAACCGCTGTGACCTGATTTGCAGTTTTTGAGTATGGTGCGTATCGCTTTTCTTAGGTTCTTGCTTAGGAGTAATTTGAATCTAAATGAGAGTTGTGATATTTGCAAGCTCCCAGAACCTTAAGAGGGTCTCAGGGCAAACCTCAAGGGCAACAGGAATATTTTTGGAGTACTCTTATCGCAGTGGAGTGAAATGATATTTGAGAAATCTGACACTATGAGTGAAATGATTCACAACACACCTAAAGTGTGCCTTCCAGAGAAAGGCGAAGCCATATTATTTATGTCAAACAGAGCTTTCTGTCAATCACCTGACATTGTAACTGGAGGTTTGCAATTGTGAGCAATTTTGAAGTCTCTTTGCCCCAGTGGCTTTGAATCCTTGGATGAAAAGGTGCCATTTTTAAAGCAGATTCAGAGCTGATCAACACTGACAAGGCAAGCTATTGGTATGCAAATAATGAGCAAGCCCCATTCTCTTCTAGCACTGATGATGTTACCTAGTTTGGTAATGAAAGATCTACAAGAAAACCACCAAGCTAAGAGAGCACCAAGGACCCCACAGTCGTTGTCCTCCTCCTCCTCCTCCTCCTCCTCCTCCTCCTCCTCCTCCTCCTCCTCCTCCTCCTCCTCCTCCTCCTCCTCCTCCTCCTCCTCCTCCTCTTCTGATTTCTTCATTCTGCAAAACTCACTTCCTTCTAGCACTGATGGTGTTAACTAGTTGGGTAATGAAACGTCTGCAAGAAAACCACCATGCTAAGAGGCCACCAAGGACCCCACTGTCTTCCTCCTCTTTTTCTTTCTCCTCCACTCCTCAAACCTCACTCCCTTCTAGCACTGATGATGTTACCTAATTTGGTAATGAGAGATCTGTAAGAAAGCCACCAAGCTCAGAGAGCACATACCCTTCAACCCTGATCTCCAAATATTTTCATCTGTTAGAACTGATCTTGTGGTTGAAGTGGCCAACCTGGAGTCTTGTTGAAGAAGACATTTGACCTGTCTGTCATCTTCTTGATATGAGTAGCAAAAGGACTCCCTGTGGAGATTTACTGCCATGTCAACTTCATGAATTTTGAAGGCAATGGAGGTCAACACTCATCCACAAAAGATAGTCTTCCAGATTAGACAGCAATGGCTGCCTTCTCTAAGAATGCTGGGAGTTGTAGTCTCCGTTCTACAAGATGCCTTAGTTGTGAAAAGCTAGACTCGTGTGTCACCTGTTTACCAGTAATTCAAATATCCTGAATGATTCAGCTTTTGATTTCATTGTCTGGCTGGCTTTGTTTAATTTTGTGACGAATTTATATTTGGATGTCCTAAGGATGAACGAGAGCCGAAGAGCCTTCCCCTTTCAATGTCCTCCCAATTTCATATAGAGATGTAACATCTCCTAAAGCCAAGGTGGCAGTAGAAGGTTATCATCCACCCAGCTAAATTATTCAGAGCCAATTCTATTCTCAAAAGCTCTTTCGTTCTCGTCACTTTGAGAACGAGAATGCATTTAACTCAAAGAGAAATCTTGTTCCAGATCTAGATGGAGGGCAAGTACTTTTTGTTTTGTAAGAGCTGGTTTTGAATTTCTATCAAAGAAGTTGCACTTTGCTTGGAAGGCGGATTTTTGGTCCCACAATGCCCCTGTTTTCTGAAAAGGAGGCTCAGCTCCATTAATTTAACATCTCTGGAAGCTGCTTTGAGCTCTCTTCAGCTCTTGAGAATTACCTGCAGTCAAAAAAGTCCACAGGACTGGATAAATAATTCTTCTAGGAATGGAATAATATGCTTTCTTTCTTTCTTTCTTTCTTTCTTTCTTTCTTTCTTTCTTTCTTTCTTTCTTTCTTTCTTTCTTTCTTTCTTTCTTTCTTTCTTTCTTTCTTTCTTCTCTCTCTCTCTCTCTCTCTCTCTCTCTCTCTCTCTCTCTCTCTCTCTCTCTCTCTCTCTCTCTCTCTCTCTCTCTCTCTCTCTCTCTTTCTTTCTCAAAAACAGCACTTCACTTGTCTTTGACTTTTCTTTGGATATCTCAGCTGGGTTACCAGGAAGTGTTGGTGAAGCTGAGCCTCTCGAATACAAAAAACAATCAAGGGTTAAGGAATGGGCTGGAGAATGATCTACTAGAGCCGTGATGCCACAGGTGGCATGCAGAGCCCTCTCTGTGGGCACGCGAGCCGTCACTCAGCTCAGCTCCACCGCTCATTTTCCACCTGCACTTACCTGGGATCCAAAACGGGCTGTGTGGGGACTCCTGGGAGGGGAGGGGCGGGGAGGGGCGGGGTCAGCCAGTCGTCGGAACTACCGCTTAACCGAACCGGACGTAAAATTAACATCCGGTTCGCCCGAACCGGTCCGAACCGCCTGAGTCCCACCTCTGTGTATATCCCAATGGTGCCTTTTCAAAAGGCAACCGGGCTTTGTTTATTCTTTGAAAACATTTCGCTTCTCATCCAAGAAGCTTCTTCGGTTCTCTGAAGAGAGTTCTCTGAACTGAAGAAAGCTTCTTAGATGAGAAGCGAAATGTCTTCAAAGAATAAACAAAGCCCAGTTGTTGGGACCTTTGGAACAACCATGTCTTGGAGAAGTAAGAACAAATGGTGTGTATATTTCCACTTCTTAAGCAGGAAAAATTAGTTTAATTCAGATTGACAAATCCAAACTTTAGCTCTGGGGTTTCTTGTCGAAGGGAGCCAAAGAAGAAAGGGAGAGAGAACTTAATGAAAAGCTTAGCTCACTTCATCAAAACCGTTCCGTATTTGATTAGGACTAAAATATTGCATAATTTTACCTGAAGTGCTCCCTAAAGCTACTTTTAACTATTCAATTCATTCTTCTAATTAAAAACAGCCAGGAAACTAATGTGGGAGAGTCATACTTGAGTCTAGATTCATTCATGCTCCAGATAATATGGCCAAAATTCCCTTAGGAAGGCATTAACTTCTGTATTGATTCAATCAAAAGATTCCTGAGTGACATTTTTTCCCCCAGCTGCCTTGGATGGAGAAGCAATTTAAGTTGAATATGGTCTATTTCAGAATGGGCCAATCAAACCACTTTGAGAAGCGACTTTAT
Organism: Diadophis punctatus similis; assembly: GCA_023053685.1. Taxonomy (NCBI): domain Eukaryota; kingdom Metazoa; phylum Chordata; class Lepidosauria; order Squamata; family Dipsadidae; genus Diadophis; species Diadophis punctatus. The sequence goes on from JALIGW010000168.1 coordinate 76,467, forward strand.
GGAGGGGGAGGTAGATGCTGCGATAGGTTTAACAGCTTTAGACTTTCACGTTGAGGTGTCTGAAGTTTTTCAAAAGAAAAAGCAGAGTTCATATTTGCAGAGAATCCAACCTCTTTGAACCTGATCTAGCTTAACAACTTTTGGATGGATTTCCACCAAACTGAATTGACACCACCAGGATTCTTTTTTTCCAGAATGGGCTTTGTCAACATGGAGATGGCTACCAGGTGGAGTATCCAGGGACATCTGGGGTGTATGTGTCAAAAAAGTCAAGATGACTCACTGTTCATGTCAACATAAGTAGGACTTGACTCCTAGCATAATATTAAGATGGTATAAACATTTGAAAGACCGAAGAACTTTAGGAGATCTGAAGAACTTTAGAAGGACCGAAGAACTTTAGAAGGACTGAAGAACTTTAGGAGGACTGAAGAACTTTAGAAGGACCGAAGAATTTTGGAGGTCTGAAGAACTTTAGAAGGATTGAAGAACTTTAGGAGATCTGAAGAACTTTAGGAGGACTGAAGAACTTTAGGAGGACTGAAGAACTTTAGGAGGTCAGAAGAACTTTGGGAGGTCTGAAGAACTTTAGAGGGTTTGGAGAACTTAAGAAGGACTGAAGAACTTTAGGAGATCTGAAGAACTTTGGGAAGTTTGAAGAACTTTAGGAGGACTAATGCTGGCCATCTGGCACAGCAAAAATGAAGCCTTCTTATGGTGACCAGGTGGAATCTCTAGATTATGTCAGATGAGGAGTACTGTAAGACAAGAAATTTGGGGGAAATGTTTCATTCTCATAATACCAGATACTTTCTGAAGTCATCCAGCTGGTCACTGGAGACATAGTCATTTTGGATACAGAGAGCTGATCTGTGTGTGTGTGTGTGTGTGTGTGTGTGTGTGTGTGTGTGTGTGTGTGTGTGTGTGTGTGTGTGTGTGTGTGTGTGTGTGTGTGTGTGTAAGAGAGAGAGAGTTCTTAGAGGTGCCCAAATTAAGCTGTTCAGCAAAATCTGACATAGTTGCTATTTTCGTAGAAATGCTCTTTCCTTAGGCAAAGCGCAGATTCCGAAAATTGTGTAATTTTTGTCTGCAATTTAGAGCTTTCTGCAACTCGGCAAGAATTTCTTCTCGGTTGACCCGCCTTGCTGTTCTTCCCATTAGGATTTAGCTAATTAAGTCCTTCAGCAGATGTTTCTTTTTCTGCTCCCCCCCCCTTTAAAAAAATAAAGAGGGGGGGAGAGAGAGCAGGGGTGGCTGGCAGAGGAAAGGAGGGCTTGTCTGTCCACTGTGACATGCATTGAATCAATGTTCAGACAACTCTCTCTTGCCAACCTTTCCCCACAGGTGGGCTTTTTAAAGGAGGAGACGGCAGTTCACAGGAACTTCAATTAATTTTTCAAAAAGTTAGCAATAGGACTCATTATTGGTTTTGGAGAAGAAGGGCTGTCTTGGTTGCTTGCCCTTTCTTTCCCCGTTCCCATTAGAGTTCCTGTAATTTAATTAAGAACAATAGCACAGCCTGAGCAAGTTACTGCTTGTCTCTTAGGTCGGTGAGAGCTGATCGTGGGTTGAAATCAGTTTCCCGCTTTCCTCAAATTTAGAGAAATGGGACAAGTTAGGAAGTTTAGAACGGGGTGGGTGACTGGATCTCTGTCTGCACATTACGGTAAGAGATGCAAGTCCTAGAGAGAGTCTAGTCCAATTTCGTCTCGTGGTTAAGGCACCAGGCTTGTGAGTTCTAGTCCAGTCTTAGGTATGAAAGCCAGCTGGGTGACTTTGGACTAATCACCAGGAGACGGTGAGTTCTAGTCCAGCCTTAGGTATGAAAGCCAGCTGGGTGACTTTGGACTAATCACCAGGAGACGGTGAGTTCTAGTCCAGCCTTACGCATGAAAGCCAGCTGGGTGACTTTGGACTAATCACCAGGAGACGGTGAGTTCTAGTCCAGCCTTAGGCATGAAAGCCAGCTGGGTGACTTTGGGCTAATCGCCAGGAGACGGTGAGTTCTAGTCCAGCCTTAGGCATGAAAGCCAGCTGGGTAACTTTGGACTAATCACCAGGAGACAGTGAGTTCTAGTCCAGCCTTAGGCATGAAAGCCAGTTGGGTGACTTTGGGCTAATCACCAGGAGACGGTGAATTCTAGTCTAGTCTTAGGTATGAAAGCCAGCTGGGTGAATTTGGGCCAGTCACTCTCTCTCAGCCCAACCCACCTCACAGGGAGGGATATTGGATATGTTCACCATCTTGAGTGACTTGTAAAAATAATAAAGGGGCATAAATAAATAATCTCGAGCCTTCAGATATATTTGTTTATTTTATTTATTTATTTGTAACCTGCCTTTATTATTTTTTACGAATCGCTCAAGGGGCTGAACCTGGAGACGAATCTGCAGCGGGTTACGACTAAACCGTTCTGGGGTGGCGGTTTTAAAATTAACCCAGGGAGTCTTCTTCATGCAAAGCGGCTAAAGATGGAAGCGAGTGACGGGGCCATAATTAATCAGCAATAAAGAGGCATAACCATTTCTTGTTTACTGAGTCTGTTTTACTTTGCCTCGTAAGACAGAAGGAGCCCAGAACCCGTGAAGAAGCAAAGAGATTTTTTCGTGAATTAACTTGCAAAAACATTTAGCCCCTTTTGGGGCTGGGTTGCGTTGGTCTATTAATTCACCCTTTCGCGTGGAAGCTCTTTGTGTGTGCACGCTACAAAAATTAAAATGAGTGCGGGAGGAGAGCAGAAATAAATAAATAAACAACATGACACCCTCTCTCCCCTCCTCCCACCCCCGGCAACCCATCAGTAACGAAACTACAAGTGTATTATAATCATATTTTGGAACGGGATAGCAAATCTTATTTGAGCGGTTTCCCGAGGAGAGAATGCAAATAGCAAAAGAGGAAGATTGAGGTCGGGGGAGAGGAAAGAGGAGGGGGTGAGCAGGTGGGGACTCAAACAAGGCTGTTGGAAATGGATGAAGTGTGTCATTTGTGCAGGCATTAATATTTAATTTCCCCTTTTCACAGTCTATTACCTCTGGAAATGCGCACGATGCCAGCTTTTGCTGCATTTGAATGAAGCCTAAGTTGGATTCCGACAATCTCAACACGGTTTTGGAGCATGTTGGCTCACGCGCTGTAGATCTGGAGCTAAATTAGGCCCGTGAAATTGGTTGGAAAATGGGGGGGGGGCGAGGATGGGAAACAAGAGATCTGGGATAGCAGGCTTCTGTGTCCTTTTTTCAGGAATTAGACTGGGACAAAATGAACCTCAGAGATGCTTCTCTAAAGCCATCTTAAAGATGGCGGCTTCTCTACAGAACTAAGCCCATCATTAGGTAAAGCAAACGGCTGACCTCAAATGGCTGACCGGGTGGGAGATAGAGGAGGGATTGGAAAAATTTTGGAAGGAAGAATAGACTTAACTAGGAGCCATGGTGGCACAGTGGTTAGAATGCAGTAATTCTGCTGATGGCCAGGATTTATTTATTTATTTATTTATTTATTTATTTATTTATTTATTTATTTATTTATTTATTTATTTATTTATTTATTTATTTATTTATTTATTTATTTATTTATTTATTTATTTATTTATTTATTTATTTATTTAGCAATTCTCATATGCCGCCCTACTCCCTGAGGACTCAGGGCGGCGTACAACATGCATAAGTATAATAGCAATAGCAATAGCAATAGCACTTAGACTTATATACCGCTTCATAGTGCTTTACAGTCCTCTCTAAGCGGTTTACAGAGTTCAGCATATTGCCCCCAACAATCTGGGTCCTCATTTTACCGACCTCGGAAGGATGGAAGGCTGAGTCAACCTTGAGCCAGTGAGATTTGAACAGCTGAACTGCTGAACTAGCAGTAGCCTGCGATGCTGCATTTAACCACTGCACCATCTCAGCTCTTATAGTATAGTATAATAAAAAACACAACAATAAAATAGCAATTAAAAATAAATAAAAACAGCTCAAGCAATATATACATGGGGGAGACCAAGATATTCAACGGTCTCAATCAACCCGCCTGCAGAAAGAGCCATGTGACTCCCTCACTGACTAAAGGTTGACTCAGCCTTCCTTCCTTCCTTCCTTCCTTCCTTCCTTCCTTCCTTCCTTCCTTCCTTCCTTCCTTCCTTCCTTCCTTCTTTCCTTCCTTGGTGCACAGTGATTAAAATGCAGTATTGCAGGCTAACTCTGCCCACTCAAGGTTGACTCGGCCTTCCATCCTTCCGAGATCGGTAAAATGAGGACCCAGATTGTTGGGGGCAATAGGTCAACTCTATAAACCGCTTAGAGAGGGCTGTAAAGCACTGTGAAGCGGTATATAAGTCTAAGTGCTCTTGCTAACCAATCAAGGTGAGTCTATTGGTTCTTTTTCTCAGAAATGACAACTCATTCCAGTTGTCAAGATACCTGATGAGAAGCATGTCAGAACCTTCAAGAAACCCACTGTAAAAATCTAAGAGGAATGTTGGGATTATAAATTAGTGATAAATTGGAGATGTATAGATTTTTATATTATTAAACAAGGGAAATGGAATTAATACTGTACAAAAAAGGGAGATATATTTATATAGAGATAAAGACTTATATTTAGGAAAAGAAGTAACTCGATGAAAATATGTAAACTGGATTATCACGTCATGTCTGTCTTTTTGTTTATTTTTTTGCTGTTTTTTTCTGTTTGTTTGTTTTTAATTGTATTATAAATAAAAAACTTTTTTTTAAAAAAAAGAAACCCACTGTAAACGAGACTTAGGAAATCCACTTGTGATTCCAATCTACCTTCCAATTCTAGACTAGCATATGGGATACTTTCCTGAAATCTTTCTTCCTCAATCTTGCCCAACAATGTAGAACTTCAGCCATTCAATACCTGCTAAGCTAACCTTCAGGTGGGATGGAGAACACTCTACCAATGGTTGAGGTTGAATAAGCTACCCATTCAAATATAACGTTAGAGAGATGTACTATGGAAGTCTTGGTGATTAAGAGCCAACATGGTTTAATTTGGCTTTTTCGTTAACCCTGAAATTATATTATTGGATTTCTTTAAGCTGGTTTGAAAAGCAAGTAATGAGTGGTCTGTATGGCTCAGAAATCCATGGCTTCTGGGTCCATTTCAAGAAGTTGGTTGTGGGCTATAAAGCCCTACAAGTCGTGGGGCCAGGTTGCCTACACAACCGTCTTCATCCCATTACATTGGCCTGTTGAAGCCAAACCCTAAGGCAACTTATTTATTTTTGGAAGAAACCATGGATAGTTCAATCAGTTCCTTCCTATGCCAGCTTGTGGGCTTACCTTTCGTCCTCTCTTGGCTTTGAAGGCAACTATTTTAAAGAAGAGAAAAGATAGACGGTTGAGCGATATTCTTTAGAGCTGGTTTTTCCCGTTTTATGGGGTCCTGCTGAGGAGATGGCTGCTTCAAGGAGATAAGGATTCTAATTTTGTAATTGAGTACACCCTGAAAAGACAATTAAGCCGGTAATACAACCGTAAATTTTAGAGGGGAGAGAAAACAGCTCGACAGCCCTCCGTGGGAAAGGCAGAGACAGCTATTTTATGTCGCTGAATGTCAGTTTTGCTTATTAAAAGATAACTGCTCTGGGTTTGCAAGACTTCTGACGGGAAGAGCAGAAATAACATCTCGCCATGAGTTCTTCCTCGCTGCTCGTAAATACACACCCACCCACAACTAATTAGAATAACTCCCCGGTTCTAATAACCACAATATGAAGGATGTTTCCAGCGGTTGTCTGAATGATGGATTGTGGACTGGGAGGAGGAGAAAAATCAGCCGGCGTTTATTAGTAATTCATTTTGAAGTAATAATGCAGCCGGCTTCTTACCAGCAGAGATGTAATAATTGTGCGAGAAGCAATAGAGGCAGGTTAGTCGTATGTTATTGTGCAGCAGTAAGAGGCAAGCACTGAACATGGGAATGACATGGAAACCATATAATATCCTCCCCACCTTTTTAAAGATAGCTCACTTTGACGGTGTTGAGGTTCTAGAACAGGGGTGTCAAATTCAATTTCATTGAGGGGCGCATCAGGGCTGTGGTTGACCTCGAAATAGGAAAACATGTCCCCTTACAGTCAGTGGTGGGATTCCAAATCTTCTCCGAGCGGTTCTGTGAGACCGCGCTTTGCACGCGCACGCAGCACTCAAAGACCGCCTTCGGTGTCAGTGCTGGTGAGCTGAGCTGTTGTTTAGCTCAGCTGAGGGACAGTGATCCGCTCTGCCACGTGAATCAGCTGAGGTAAAAAACAAGGAAATATAGGACAGGGAATGGCGGGGGTGGGAGGGCGGGGTGAGCCAGAGGTGGTATTTTCCGGTTCTCCGAACTACTCATAATTTCCGCTACCGGTTCGTCCGAACCGGTGTGAACCAGTTGAATACCACCTCTGCTTACACTGTTGTTTCTTCTCATCCGTTCAAATGAATGTTCTCGTTGAACATGAAGGAATGGAAACTGATGACAAGTATGAGGAGTTTGGGAATGGAACCCATGAACCAAGGAGATGGTGGGAGTCTCTTTGCTGGGTAGCTTCAAGCCAAGCCAGGTCAGCCATCTGTTTGAGATGACTCAACTTGGGTTCCTGCATTGAGTAGAGATTGGATTTTGATGGCCTCCAGGGTTCTGTCAGCAATCTGATTCTTGGAACTAAATTAGGGCTTCTGCGAAACTGACTTGGAATTAATTAACATTTTACATTAATTAATTCCAGCAAATGGCCTCCTAATGAAAGTAAAAAAAAAAAGAGAGAAAAGAAATGATAAAATAACCTCTCCTTTTTTTGTAACACTGAAAGCTACAATTCAATAACGAAGTTTGCAGGAGCTCTCAAGAGCCCTTATAACCTTTGGGCAGAACGCTTTGGCCTTGAGAATGTTGTACTTCTGGTTGAAATGCCATTATAGTAATCTATTAAATGGCATTTAGTAGATCAGTTTCTTTTTCTGATTTGATATAAGAGGATAAAAGGTTTAGTTTTGGGAACTCCTAAAAACCTTTAGGCTGTATTTAGGCTTCTCTGAAGAAACCTTTCCTTCCTTCCTTCCTTCCTTCCTTCCTTCCTTCCTTCCTTCCTTCCTTCCTTCCTTCCTTCCTTCCTTCCTTCCTTCCTTCCTTCCTTCCTTCCTTCCCTCCCTCCCTCCCTCCCTCCCTCCCTCTTTTCCTCCCTTCCTCCCTCCCCTCTTTTCTTCCCTCTTCCCTTCCTTCCCTCCTTCTCTCCCTCCCTCCCTCCCTCCCTCCTTCCCTCCCCTCGTCCCTCCTTCTTTCCTTCTTTCCTTCTTTCCTTCTTTCCTTCTTTCCGTCCTTCCGTCCTTCCTTCCCTCCCTCCCTCTTTTCCTTCCTTCCTCCCTCCCCTCTTTTCTTCCCTCTTCCCTTCCTTCCCTCCCTCTCTCCCTCTCTCCCTCCCCTCCTCCCTCCTCCCTTCCTTCTTTCCTTCTTTCCTTCTTTCCTTCTTTCCTTCTTTCCTTCTTTCCTTCTTTCCTTCCTTCCCTCCTCCTTCCCTCCCTCCCTCCCTCCCTCTTTTCCTTCCTCCCTCCCTCCCTCCCTTCTCTTTTCCTTCCTTCCTTCCCTTCCTCTCTCCCTCTTCCCTTCCTTCCTTCCCTCCCTCCCTCTCTCCCTCCCTCCTCCCCTCCCTTCATCACTCCGTATTTCCTTCTTTCCTTCTTTCCTTTCCTTCCCTCCCTCCCTACTGTTAAATTGCTTTCCTTTCTCTCTCTCTTTTTCTCCTTTCTCTCAGTTTTGTCTTTGTAAATCGAAGAATAGAATAGTAATAAAAGTTGGAACTCAAATGTTCTGATTTTAAAATAGCATGAAAGCTACAATTCAATAACGAAGTTTGCAGGAGCTCTCAAGAGCCCTTATAACCTTTGGGGAGAACGCTTTGGCCTTGAGAATTTTGTACTTCTGGTTGAAATGCCATTATAGTAATCTATTAAATGGCATTTAGTAGATCAGTTTCTTTTTCTGATTTGATATAAGTGGATAAAGGGTTTAGTTTTGGAAACTCCTAAAAATCTGTAGGCTGTATTCAGGCGGTGTCCAGGCGGGTGGGGGAAGCAGGCAGGGGCAGCCCCGTGCCGCGACCGCCATTGGCTCCATCGGCTCTGCAGCGAACGACAGGTAAGAGCGAACTGGGAGAATTTCACTCCTGGCAGAAGAGTCCCGGGTGGGTGGGCGGAGCCTCCCACTGCTGCTCCTACCGGTTTGGAGAACCGGGCCGAACCGGGAATAAATTTACAATTTACAACTACGTCGCCTCTGATCTGATCTAAATGTAGTTCATAAAATCCTATACCAAAATGTCCTTCCTGTCAATGATTACTTCAGCTTCAACCGCAGCAATACACAAGCACATGATAGATTCAAACTTAATGTAAACCGCTCCAAACTCGACTGCAGAAAATACGACTTCAGCAACAGAGTGATCAATGTCTGGAATGCACTACCTGACTCTGTGGTTTCTTCCCCAAACCCGCAAAACTTTAACCTTAGACTCTCTACCATCGACCTCACCCCATTCCTAAGAGGTCTGTAAAGGGGCGTGCATAAGCTCGCCACTGTGCCTACCGTCCCTGTCCTACTGTGCTATTGTCCTCTTTTATCGGTACTTTTTTTACTGATGTTATGTTTATACAAACAACTACTATCCTATACATGTTTGACAAATAAATACATAAATAAATAATTAAACCCACCGCTGCTACATGGCCCCATGGGAGTCTGACAACACCCAATAGAATAACATGTTCTTGCACAGGGACAGGAAGCTCAAGTGCAAAGCCCAAGAGAAGGTATAAAAGCCCCCCCCTCTCTCAACTCCATGTGTTCAGCTGCACCACAGCCTCAAACATGTGGTCCTGTTCATTAATAAATGGACTCTTTTCCCAATCAGCCTCCAGCCTCCATTTTGTCTCCAGTGCCTTCCTCCCGGCTTGGAACTGAACCAGATGGACTATTTCTTCCAACAAAAGAATCACCCAAATAATCCGGCGTGGCTTTCAAATGAACTCTCAAGCGATATAAAGAATAGGCAAATCCCAGATTGATTCCAGTGACTCTTGGGTTCAACTTCCTTGGTGGAAGGGAGAGCAGAGGAAAATAAAAATAAAAATAAACACACACACACACACACACACACACACACACACACACACACACACACACACACACACCATCCAGAAGGCTTGCAAAATCAGCAAGCTTTCCATCCGGGCGGCGGACAAACGACTCCCATTATGGATTCATTGTTTACTAGACAAGAAAAGCACCGTTTTTTTTTCTTGAGTAGCTAAAATGCTCCTGGCATGTTTTTCGTTTCTGTCTAGGTTCGTCATTGGCAGAATGTTTTTACTGGAAGGTTTAAAAAAAAACACCAGCAGCAATACAGGAAGGAAAGATTAAGAATCTAGAGGCTCTGAAGCTTGGACAGAAGGCCTCCAGCATACAATGTGTGTGACTTTGTGCATGTGTGCATACATGCAGACATAACACAAATAGCCAAGAGTAAAAGGAGGTCAGGTCGCATTGGGGTCTTAAAAGCCTATTAGATTGGCCTAATTCTGGGGGTGGGGAAATATGCTTCTGGCTCCTTGCAATGATAATGTTGGAGGCTTACCAAGATGGTCTCAAGGTAGAACAAATCAGCTTTATGTCCTTGTGCTTTGGGGAATTTGAAGAATAACAGAGCTGGAAGGGACCTTGGAGGTCTTCTAGTCCAACCCCCTGCTCAAGGAGGAAACCCACATGGTTGTCCGATCTCTTCTGAAAAACCTCCAGTGTTGGAGCACCCACAACTTCTGGAGGCAAGCTGCTCCACTGATTAATTGTTCTCACCGTCAGGAAGTTTCTCCTTAATTCTAGGTGACGGAGTGAGAATAAATCTCACAGAGGCGAAATAGATCGTTCTCCCGGAATTCAGACATTAGAAATAAAGCCGGAGTTTAAAAGGCTAATTAAAATATTTATTTCGGTACAAAAACAATAAAATCTCATTTGTTTACATCTCTGCTATAAAATGCGACTTCCTCAGTCGGAAGCCAGAAGAAGAAGGAAAGAAAATGGAGTTTCAGGAATGCACACATACGTACAAGAACATATCAATCACTTGCTCAGGAATGAACCATTATATTAGATAGGGATGCAGCTCCCTGCATATACATACAACAGACAATAATCACACTGTGACACTAGGTTGCTTCTCGCCTTGATTAGTTTCCATCCGTTGCTTCTTGTCCTGCCTTTGGATACTTTGGAGAATAGGTTGATCCCCTCTTCCTTGTGGCAGCCCCTTAGATATTGCAACAGTGCTATCATGTCTCCCCTAGTCCTTCTTTTCATTAAACTAGACAAAGCAGAAAAAGGGGGGGGGGACATTTTAGGACTGAACTAATTTTATGAAAATCAACACCAGCATGATAAATGAACCTTTACAAACAATTGTGTGTGTCTCTGTGTTTTTGCTTTTTCTGGGTCTTTTGTTTCCCCCTAAGTGTATAAAATCCTAATGTCTTAACTAATCAAATCTTTATTGTGGTCAGTGAACGGAGCTGGGGCCAATTCCGTAAAGACAATCAAAACCAATTAAAACATTATATATAAATGAGAAACTGTTAGGAAAGGTCTCAAAAACACAGCATACCGTAATTTGCTATGCTACGAAGACTGTTAAGCAAACGACTGTGGGATTACTAAAAACTACTAAGCTAGACAGATGCTAAAATGTTTGAATTTTGGTTCAGTGGTAGACTAATTATTTCATTTGTTTTAATAAAAATGAGATAATTAGCATCTGGGCTTCAGAACTTCCTCCCTTTCTCCTTTTGTTTCGCCTTTCCTTATCTGGAAATCTGCTCGGCATTCTTGTATTCTTGTATTTAAGCCTGTCTGTTCTTAAGCATTGAGATAGAATTAGAACAGTGTTTCTCAACCTTGGCAGTTTGAAGATGTGTGGACTTCAACTCCCAGAATTCCACAGCCAGCAACGCTGGCTGTGGAATTCTGGGAGTTGAAGTCCACACATCTTCAAACTGCCAAGGTTGAGAAACACTGAATTAGAAGGACATGTTTCATGTTCTGCATGGGATCTTGGAATCATTGGATCATGGCTTCCTTTTGTGTCCTTTTCTTTTCAACCTCTTTCTTGAGTGAAAGTTGGGGAGAGAGAAGATGCTTTTGCCAATATTTTCCAAATATTTAGGAGTTCTCCCACAATAAAATGGCCAAGGAAATGCTCACAGTAACGGGCTATTGGCTACCTCCTCAAATCTTGGTTAACAAGGAGTGTTTGTGAATTATATAGACAATGTCTAGGCTCGTGAGTATAGAACATAAGAGTAACAGGGTTGGAAGGCACCTTGAAGGTCTTCTAGTTCAACCCACTACTCAAGCAGGAGACCCTACACCATGTCAGACCATTGACTGTTCAATCTCTTCTTAAAATCCTCCAGGGATGGAGCACCCACAACTTCTGGAGGCAAGCTGTTCTACTGATGAATTGTTCTCACTGTCAGGAAATTTCTCCTTAGTTCTAGGTTGTTAGAATATTCATGAACGGGGAGAGCCAATGGTAACAAGGTCAGCCAATGAATAGGCATAGCAACTAAGTCAGCCAATGGGAGCTAACCACTTCTGAGTCTGTGCAGAGAATCAAAATTGAAACTTAAGCTTAAGGCTGGGTGTGGCTCCAGTCTCCACTCTGAACTCTCCAATCTGTACTCTTCCACTCTGAACTCTGCTGAAATGAAACTAACTCTCCTGCTTGTGTTTACCTGTAACTGATTGAAGAAGAATTCTACTTGTGGTATTGTAAATATACATCTATATTCTTGTTTATAAAGAAGTTATTGAATCCAGCTGAATCAGTCATCTGTGAGTGCTTCTGGTTTTGATTTTGCAACAAACTTTAATATAGGTTGAATCTCTCCTTGATAAATTTCCATCTGTTGCTTCTTGTCCTGCCCTCAAGCGCTTTGGAGAATAGGTCGACCCCTTCTTCTCCGTGACAGTCCCTCCAGCCTTGGAAGACTAGACCTAAAGGTTTTGAAAGCTTTTCTAGAGCACCAGGAACAAATGTCAATGCTGACACAGGCTCTAGACAATATTGATGATCTGCAAGGAGGATATGAGATTTGGATTGATTGAGTGATTGATTGATTATCTGCCAAGTTAGTGTTGACTCTTAGAGACTACATGGATAGGTTTTTCTCCCCAGAAGGCACTGTCCCCAAGCTTGTCCTTCAAGACTTCCAATAATAGAATAGAATAGAATTCTTTATTGGCCAAGTGTGATTGGACACACAAGGAATTTGTCTTTGGTGTATATGCTCTCAGTGTACATAAGGAGAATAAAATACATTCATCAAGAATGAAAAGATACAACACTTAGTGATAGTCAAGGTTACTAATAAGCTATCAAATCGTCCTAGGAAACAAGTAGAAACAATATAGGGTAAATTGAAAGATACAAGCAACATGGTTATAGTCATAAGTGGGAAGAGATAGTTACTAGTAAGGAAGAGAATAATAATAGTAATACAGTCTTAGTAAATTATTTGACAGTGTTGTGGGAATTAGTTATTAAGTAGAGTGATGGCATTCGGGGGAAAACTGTCCTTGTGTCTAGTTGTTTTGGTGTGCAGTGCTCTATAGCATCATTTTGAGGGTAGATGTTGAAACAATTTGTGTCCAGGATGTGAGGGGTCTGTAGATATTTTCACAGCCCTCTTTTTGACTCGTGCAGTATACAGATCCTCAATGGAAGGCAGGTTGGTAGCCATTGTTTTTTCGACAGTTCTGATTATCCTCTGAAGTCTGTGTCTGTCTTGTTGGGTTGCAGAACCAAACCAGACAGTTATGGAGGTGCAGATGACAGACTCAATCATTCCTCTGTAGAACTGAATCAGCAGCTCTTTGGGCAGTAAATGTAAATGATCCACCCACCTTGTTGCTGGCCATCATCTTCTATTTCTTTCCACGTCTCCCAATTTTTCAAAGGAGCTGGATCTTTGCATAATGATAATTTGAGCCTGGTCATTTGTGCCTCAAGAGAAAACACCGAGTGGATTTGCTCAATGATCCTTATGTTCATTTTCTTGGTTATTCATGGCTATCATAGGAGTTTTTAATTTAGGAACCAGCAATTGGTTTTTTTTTAATTCAGAAATACTCCAAAAGTACATGTTTCCCAAATTAGCATGTAAGGTTGAATTTGGTTTGTCCTCAAGGACAACAAAAGGTTCACCCCATAGTTCAATGGTTCCGTCTTCCATTTTGATCCATACCTTATTTATAGAGTTGGTAGTGAATAGTTGCAAGCCGCTATTGTTGTCTGCTGAATTTCTGAGGTGAGCTGTTATTCCTGTTGACGGCAGTTGGTAACTTTTCAGGAGCTAACTTAAAACTTTCTGAATGTAGAGGCCAAATGAGGGGGAAAAAAACCATTGATTGATTCTCATGGGAGAAGCTATAAAAAGCCAAGAGAAAAAGAGGAAAAGACAGACTACATAATAGCAGTCAAACAATTGTCGTACACACAACTGGAAGGCATTAAGACCTTTAGGTTTCTTGGGAAGAAGATGAACTAGACATCTGTTCTGACTTCGGTAATCGTAAAACTGAACTAATTGAATTTGATAATTTGAATGACTTTGGCAAATCGGTCTCTTGGATTCAGGTGTTCTAGCTGGGGATAGCTTCAGACTTTAAGTCAGTGTGGGAAAAGCCATTTCTGTCCCTGTGTGGGAGAATCCAAAATACTTTGAGAGGCACCTAATGAGATTGAACAATTTTTATTGTATGTATTGATGAATTTATTGGCCTTTCTAACCATCACAATCCCCAGGCTATTAGCAGTTTACGATAGGAAGAACCATCAGAAGCAAAAGGAAGGGAGTTAAACACCTGTGGTAAGGCTGAAAACCAAATATATAAGTCATAAAACCTTAATTTATTCATCTATTTACTTAATAGATTCTTATCCCATCTATTATTATTTCTATTAAATAACTCAAGGTGGTGAACATACCTAAGACTTTTTCCTCCTCCTATTTGCCTCATAACCATCCTGTGAGGTGGATTAGGCAGAGAGCGACTGGCTCAAGGTCACCAACTACCTTTCATGGCTAAGGTGGGACTAGAACTCACCATCTCCTGGTGATTGGCCCTAAGTCACCCAGCCGGCTTTCATGCCAAAGGCAGGACTAGAACTCACTGTCTCCCGGTGATTGACCCAAAGCCATCCAGCTTCTTTTCTTACTTAAGGTGGTACTAGAACTCATCATTTCCTGGTGATTGGCTCAAAGTCACCCTGATGGCTTATATATATCTAGCGAATGCTGGATGGGGAATTCTGGGAGTTGAAGTCTAGATATCTTCAAGTTGCCAAGGTTGGGAAACACTGCTCTAGGACTTGCCATAATGTGGGAGCGTTTGGGGGAAAGTTGGAGCAATCAAGGGGTGATTTCAACTATCATCTGACTGTGTTGCCTCTGTGCCTTGCCCCGGGTCATCACAAAATCAGCCCTGGTCATCTGTCAGGCATCCTTCAATTTTCTACCACCCAGGATCACATCTCTAGAAATATTTAAACCAGATAGATTTACACATAGCTCTCCTTCCTATTGGGTTACATCAAGGACCTGATATGTTACCAGCTGTAATGGTCCAGGAATTTGAATCTGGCTGCTGCTGCACTAAGATAAATAAAATATATTTGGCTGGCATTACATTGTGCCAGCTGATAAGGGACAATGTTCACCCCTTACGGAAAAGGTTAGTTGGCTGTTTTGCTGCCTTCCTAAGCAAGGCAGAAGAATGGGGTTGGTTGTTAATCAAGCAAGCCAGAAAATATCGAGGGATTTGCAAGTGGAAAAAAGTAAATTTTTAAAAAAAGTAACAAAGAGGTAATTATCCAAGCAGGGGAATAATCTATTGTGAAGGTTTGGGAAGGTCTCTCTTTCTCTCCCCCTCCCCAACCCCTCCCCCCCCCGTCCACAGATTGTGTGCAAACAGATGGTGACTTTCTGGGATCCGCTCATTATTAACGATTCCTTGACCTCTGAATTTCTGTGAATAATTATCAGTCAGCAGGTCTTTGGTGAAGTCCTGCTAGCATTTCCAGCTGTTAAAAAAAGCCACCTTTCTCCCAGGAGATTTGCCATCCATACCCATTCTGAACAGATGGAATTGTTAGAGCAAATTATTTTTGGCTCTATTCTCAAATGATTCCAGCATGGATGTTCAACACAACATAGGCGCTTATGGATCTTGAGCATCGGTTCCCAAGGACCATGTCTAGTAGCAAAGGATTGTGTCCTAGGCACAAATCGATAATCTGTTTGTTTGGGTTTTTATGATAAAGATCTTGAGTTTTTCTCTTAAGGCTAAGTAAGCCATGATAGGTCACATGGACTCGACTCACACAGCATGCTAAGATAGGACATATGAAGCTGTGATCTGTAAACCATGGATTATGGTTCTAGGTGTGTCAGGCTCCAAAAACCAAGAAAGACACACTGCGATTCTTGTAAGCAGATTTCTTGATTGTTCCTTACCTGTAGACAGAATCTTGCCGAACTAAAGCAGACTATTTGCAGCATTAAACATATACTCTGGGAATTAATAGGGAGGAACTCTCTTCACCCTCTTTCTCACACACAAACTTTCTAAGCTATGTTGTCTCTTGCTCCTCTGGAATGCAGCCTCCCACCTCTTGGGAATCTGATCTATATTCCATCAAAGGGTGTTAAGTTAGCTCAACCAACCATTACGTATTCAAGGAACTAACGTTCAATATCTTTCCACTCAAATCACTAAACTTCATCTGATTTTCTAAGAGGAGGAAAGATTGAGCTGAGAAAGAATCTTAGCTTCTATAGCTAAGGGTGGACTAGAACTTCAGTCTTCCACACCTAGTCCAGCACCACTATGCCACACAGACTTTAGCAATTCCCTTGCAAAAACCTAAGAGAAAAGGGAATGGCGAGTAATAAGGAATGCCAAACATATTAGTTCAGCAGTTCTGGACTAGCTTTGAAATACTTAAATCCTTTTTTTAAAAAAAAATAGTCTTTATTAATTTTCCAACATTAAAAAACACAAATACAAAATACAAATACAAATACAAAAAACAAAGAAAAACAAATAAAAGTAAAAAAATAATAAGGCAAAAATCAAATTGAACAAATACAGAATACATACAAATATAAGCATTAAGAACACTATATAATATATTTTACAGTATTTCGTGTCAAAATATATATATACTACTTTGCTACTCCACCATTTAAGTTGGTACATGTTTTTTGCCATTAGTAATTTAATCTATAGTTTCATATATACATGAATATTTTATCATTCAGGTTTTAGTTTTTTCTGTTTCTTATTTTGATTCCTAATTTCTAGCCAGTTGTAAAATCTATTCCAAATTCTATAATAGTCTGATTCCTCTTTTTCTTTTAATTCCATTGTCATCCTATCCATTTCAGCACATTCTAAAATCTTACTAATCACCATTTTATCCGGGGGAAACTTTCTTTTTGCTTCCAGTATTGTGCAAAGGTAATTCTGGCCACAGTTAATATGTGAAGAGTTAAGTACTGTTTATCTTTTTCAATTTTCGAATCCAATATTCCCAATAAATACAGTTCTGGTTTCATTTGAATTTTATATTCCATCATTTCTTCCAACCATTCCCTAACTTCTTGCCGGAATTTCCTTGCATGTGAACAAGTCCACCACATGTGGTAAAATGTTCCAGATTTGTGACTGCATGAAATACATAAATCCTAATTATCCAGGAAAGTCCCTTATTTCAGATGGATTTGGGTTTTTTTTTTAGCGTAATAAGCAGCAGCAACAATAAGAGCTGACAAATCATCAGGCTTTTCCAAGTGGAAACGGTTATTATCAAAACAACGCATGCCACTCTGGACCTGAAAAAGTGGTGACCTATTCATGCATTTCCCTGCAGGATAGGGTCTCTGAAAGTTGGGGACAATTTCCAAAATGCAAGAACCGTCGGGCAACTTTTGCTAAGGGGGTGTCTTCCCAATTTCTCCAGCCAAGTTGCGAACACACAGTTTCTGCACTGTCATTTCGCTAATGCCTTCATGCTTGCTAATCTCTTCAATGAACCACCTTCTTTGTTTCTCTCCAACTAGAAAAATAACAATATCCCCTGCAGATGCGGGTCGGTGTGTGTGGGGGGAGGGGCACTTTTTGATGCATTTGTTACAAGGTTATTTCCCTCCACCCCCTCCATTTCCCAAGGATTTTGTAGGAGAAGGGCAAGCAGAGACGGGGGCAGAGTTAAATGTGTCATTAGCGGAGAGTCTTTACGTTGCCACAAATGATACCCCACTTGAATTCCACTGAACCTCATTGGGTGCCAATTTAATATTGAACGTTAGTCGGAGGTCTTGGAGGTCTTCCAGTCTGACCTCCTCCTCAAGCAGGAAGCCCTATACCATTTCAGACAAATGGCTGTCCAGTCCCTTCTTAAAAACTTCCATTGATGGAACACTCACAACTTCTGAAGGCAAGTTGTTCCACTGGTTGATTGTTCTTAATGTCAGGACAATTCTCCTTAGTTCTAGGTTGCTTCTCTCGTTGTTCACTTGCCATCCATTGCTCCTTGTTCTGCCTTCTGGTGCTTTGGAAAATAGGTTGACGCCCCCTCTTCTTTGTAGCAGCCCCTCAGATATTGGAACACTGCTATCAAGTCACCCCTAATCCTTCTTTTCATTAAACTAGACATACTCAATTCCTGCAACTATTCTTCATATGTTTTAGCTTTCAATCCCCTAATCATCTTTGTTGGTCTTCTTTGTACTCTTTCCAGAGTCTCAACATCATTTTTACATTGTGTTGACCACAACTGGATGCAGGATGATGCCTCCCAAATGGTGAAAGGGTCTGGACATCCGAATTGAACTTCTGGATCCATTTAAGATTGCAGATAGACTAGGACAAGTGGCAATTGTTCATATTCAGGCCTTCCAAGTAGTCCAAGCCAGAACCATGACTATTATACACTACTTGTCTTGTAAGGTTACTGTAACACAGTGTTCCCCAAAGTGTGGTACGTGTACCCCCAGGGGTTACGGGAAGAGTTTGGTGGGGGTACGCGTTGCACCGGAGTTTGGTGGGGATCACGTGGGAATATCCACTGCACCGTGCTTAGCTGCGCCCACAGAACAAGGAAAGAAATAGGTGCGTATCACAGTTTTTACATGGGAACTGGGGCCATCGTACATCGTATCACAACTCATTATGGCGGGAACTTCTGCGCATCCTTCGCGCAGCTCGGGTTCGGCCATTTTTAAACTGCGGGAACATTAACAGTTGACGTTGAGCCACGGAGCTGTTGAAACGCCGGAGAATTGCAGTGTTATCTAATGGTTAGACAGTCAAATTATGATGATCTGTCATCTCAACATAAACAATTTCATCCTTCTCATTGAATCAAATAAATGTTCTTTATAATATAACTTTCGTTTATTTTGCGTATGTACCAAAAAAATAAAAAATAAATATATTTTGATTTTTATTAAAGCATATGTTTTTTATGAGGGGTACTCAGCGTTACAAAAATTATAGAAGGGGTACACATATGTCAAAAGTTTGGGAAACACTGCTGTAACAGAACTTTGCAAGGCTGAAAACATCCCTCCTAAGTTTTCTTCGGAAGCCCCAGAGCAATATGAAATCAAATTAAAATTGTTGACAGGCTGTGTCAATTTCTGAACGTCAGAAGACCATTCCAATTTCCTCAGCCAAAGCGCACCGTGCAAACTTTCCTCTTTCTGTCAACACAGACAACTTTAACGGGGCGCATTAGCAATGGAAATCCCGCTCTTTGCGGCTGTGAGGGAATGCGTCTTCCATCGTTTTTCGTTTCCATCCGAAACCGAGAGCGAAGGAGGAATCTGCATAATTGGCTCTGTGTTTCTAAAAGATTGGATGTCGGCTGTGAAGCACGCGGCTCCCCGGAATCCAGATGAAGTGTCAACACATCGTGTGTGGCTGTAAAACAAACATTTAGGAAAAAGTTGCAGCTGGCAACCGACGAGAAAATTAGGAAGGAAGAAGCATTGTGGCAGGGCTGGAAAAAAAAAACCCTGGAGCATGCTGGCTTGACCTAAATTAGCTGTGTGGCATCTGAGCGCCACTGAAATTTTATGCTGTAGCCGAGGAGAAGTATCAGCATGGCTTGATAATAATTGGGTGTTACATTTTAAGCTGGTGTCAACAGAACAATGCGCCTTCGCCAGGAAATTGGAAACGCGCCGTCGTTAGGTCTGAGCAGGAGGAAATAAGCCAACGCTCCTCAATATTTTGACAGGGTAGACCTGCTGAATGCGGTTCAACCTGTAGTTGTACGATTTTTCAAACAGGTTGGATAAGGGAAGAACAGGGTCTATGCCAGAATTCGGTATAATGTTATACATATAAGAGCCGAGATGGTGCAGTGGTTAAATGCAGCACTGCAGGCTACTGCTAGTTCAGCAGTTCAGCTGTTCAAATCTCACCGGCTCAAGGTTGACTCAGCCTTCCATCCTTCCGAGGTGGGTAAAATGAGGACCCAGATTGTTGGGGGCAATATGCTGAACTCTGTAAACCGCTTAGAGAGGGCTGTAAAGCACTATGAAGCGGTATATAAGTCTAAGTGCTATTGCTATTGCTATTGCTATGTTGCTAGAGAGGCCACAAGATCTGTCAAGTCAAAAAGGCAGCCAAAAAAGCCAACCCAATCCTAAGTTGCATTAACAGAGGGATACAATCAAGATCAAGTGAGGTACTAATACCACTCTATAAAGCCTTAGTAAGACCACACCTAGAATACTGCATCCAGTTTTGGTCACCACACTATAACAAAGATGTTGAAATTCTAGAAAAAGTGCAGAGAAGAGCAACCAGGATGATTAGGGGACTGGAGGCTAAAACATACGATGAATGGTTGCAGGAACTGGGCATGGCTAGTCTAGTGAAGAGAAGAGAAGGACCAGGGGAGACATGATAGCAGTCTTCCAATATTTGAGGGGCTGCCACAGAGAGGAGGGGGGTCAAACTATTTTCCAAGGCACCCGAAGGCCAGACAAGGAATAATGGATGGAAACTGGTCTAGGAGAGATTCAACCTAGAAATAAGGAGAAATTTTCTGACAGTGAGAACAATCAACCCATAGAACAGAAGTTGCCTTCAAAGGTTCTGGGAGCTTCATCACTGGAAGCTTTCAAGAAGAGACTGGACTGCCATTTGTCAGAAATGGTATAGGGCTCTCCTGCTTGGGTGGGGGGTTGGACTAGATGACCTACAAGGTCCTTTCCAACTCTGTAATAAAGTCACCCCAATGGTTGTACTGTTTTGCTTCTAATGAGCAATGGCCCAAAGTGTTTGCTACTACTCAGAAGCTCTTCCAATTTCTCTAGGACTGAAGGAATATGTTGCAATACGTTTAAAGTTTGGTAAAAATTCAGAGGACAATTTAAAAAACAACAACACTGCTACCTGTAGATTCCACAATTATCTGGTAAGACAGCAGCCAGCTCGCTGGTTCACTAGAAAGAAAAAGACTGGAATTTAAAAAAAAAAAATCTCCAACCTAACAAACTGACAAATAAGTTGGGCTGTAATGTAAAGGAATCCATACGCTTGGAGTTCTGTAAACCCTTTCAATAAACCTGGTTAAAGAAAACTCAGTGGGCGTTTTCCTTTGGGTTGAACTGGGTATCGAGAGAATTTGAGAAGAATTTGAGTGAGCACAATTAACCAGTGGAACAGCTTGCCTCCAGAAATTGTGGGTGGCGGTTTTTAAGAAGAGACTGGATACCCTGTCTGAAATTATATCGGGTCACCTGCTTGGAGTAGGAGACATCCAAGGTCCCTTCCAGCTCTATTCTGATTGATTGATTGATTGATTGATTGATTGATTGATTGATTGATTGAATGAATGAATGAATGAATGAATGAATCAGCTGTCCCAGGGTGACACGTAGGAGATGATTGATTATCTATAATGATTATTTCTGACTTATTTTTTCTTCTTCTCTGACTTGGGTTGTTAAAAAAAGGAAAGCCAGTAAAATTAAAAGAGAACCAAACTCCCTGAAATGTGTTTTCCCCTTATGAAACCTCAATATGAAAAAATATCTCCTTCATTTGGAAGAGTCATCGGTTAATATTTCTTCAGGTTGAACTCATCTATCAGCCAACCAACTGACCATGTTTTTCTCCTATTCTTCAGCCTGAATGTGCACCGAATGGAATTTCACTGTGTTATAAAACACTAGAGTGGAACCATCACAATTCTTGCAAGGCAACCTCTGCCTAAAAATATATTAGTGTTTACACATACCAGGAGTTTTCAGCATCCATAAATGTAGCTTTTATGAGGGTGATTGAAATTCCTTTAAAGTTATAGAAGGTAGAACTTCTAGGAATAAATTTAGCTATGCTGCCTCAGGGAGCAATGATTGACTATTATTATTATTACAGTTAGCCAGATGTTTAGACTGGATTTGGGATTTTTATGGATCCATAGAGTCCTTCCCAAGGATCTGGGATAGTTCTGTGGTTGTTCGATGGTGTTAAAGAGATCGTCACAGAGTGTAAGCTCTTCCAAACAAAGCTGGCTTTTGCAATTGACTGATGGTGATTTTGTCAACGCCGATGTTCCAGTTATTTTAGCATTGCACCCAAGGTGCCTATTGCTATTATTATTACAGGCAGCCCTCGACTTACAAAAGTTCACTTAATGATAGTCATAGGGTACAAATAAGCAATCAGAAAACAATCAATATTAATATAAATCGTAAGGATACAAGCAACAAGTTACAGTCATACAGTCATAAGTGGGAGGAGATGGGTGATAGGAACGATGAGAAGACTAATAGTAATAGTAATGCAGACTTAGTAAATAGTTTGACAGTGGTGAGGGAATTATTTGTTTAGCAGAGTGATGGCGTTCGGGAAAAAACTGTCCTTGTGTCTAGTTGTTCTGGTGTGCAGTGCTCTATAGGGTCGCTTTGAGGGTAGGAGTTGAAGCAATTTATGTCCAGGATGCGAGGGATCAGTAAATATTTTCACAGCCCTCTTTTTGACTCGTGCAGTATACAGGTCCTCAATGGAAGGCAGGTTGGCAGTAATTGTTTTTTCTGCAGTTCTGATTATCCTCTGAAGTCTGTGTCTGTCTTGTTGGGTTGCAGAAACAAACCAGACAGAGTCTCTGTGGAGTGGGCGGCATACAAATGCAACTAATAAATAAATAAATAGAGGTGCAGATGACAGACTCAATGATTCATCTGTAGAATTGTATCAGCAGCTCCTTGGTTTTGATTCCTGAAATCACAACATCCAGGAGACCTGAAGACAGGATACAATTCAGTGTAAAGAGCAATGTGCGAAAAACAGAGAATGTGGATATTTCCTGTGAATAATGTTGGCCTTCTTTTTTTAAAAAAGATGAAGCAACCAGAGCTTGTCATGGTTTTATGGAGGCCTTTAGAGACCTTAGAATATTTAGGCTGAGAATTGGAAATATTACAGAACCGATCTCTCATTTCTAGCAGAAAAGACAGTCCTTACAGGCCTTGGCTATCATATTCATTGCCAAACTAAACACTGAATTTGAACGATGCTGATTGAAACCATCACGCAGAAACACTAAAGTGTTTTATTGATGCATTGTGGAAGCAAATCCAGCAAAACTTGCAAACTTATTTAGCCTGGACAGGTAGAGAGGAAAGCAGGTGACGCACCTGATGCTAATTTCTCATTTTGCTCTGTGTCTAAGAAACCCCACCAGCGTGCAAAGGGAGCTTGAGTTTATGAGCTTCTGCAGGTACACCTGTACAACAGGTGATCGCTATTAAGTCTGAAGTGCTTTGCCAGGAGATTTGTATATTGGAGAATGACTGGGTTTATTATTGATTGATTATAGGCTATGTATAAATGAACAATAGGGTCTGGTTGATCTCATGAAATATTGGCCAAGATCAGGGTCTTTTCCTAGGTGGAATATTACAAAACAGAAAACAAATTCAAAAGAGAATTCTGTTTTATTTCTGTCTCTGTGTCTCTCGTCTGCTTTTCTGAGTGCACATTGGAAACCAACTTCCTTCTCGTGCAAACACAAATGCAACAATAACCCCCGTGATTATAAACAACTGCAAACTGCATAAAACTAAAAACCCATAAAGCTAATTCTCGGCGATAAAACAGCCCAGAGTACCAATGAAATAGCAGTATAAAGGCACAAAATAAGGATCTCTGGTAATATAGTTTTCTAAAATCCCATGAAGTTTGACGAAACAGGCAGCTTTAGGGCCGTCGGTAGAGAGGTTCTCTCATAATTGTGAGGCCACTTTGGAGAAATTCATATCAGCAGGGCTGATCAGCTGTACTTCTTCAAGGTAGTGCAAGTATGTGTTGAACTGTGTTGAAGGAGGTCAAAGAACTGAGTTTTTTTTTAATCTCAAGTTGTTCTCTCTCGCATGGGTCTCTTCATCAGAAGGTTGGTACTGAGAAATTAACCAAATTGCGAATGGATTTAATTGGTGGTTCTGCGAACAGCTTAAGTATCAACAGGAGGGCAAAAGGTGGACCCCAAAATCAATGCACTATCAAATCAAATCTTGAATAGAATAGAATAGAATAGAATAGAATAGAATAGAATAGAATAGAATAGAATAGAATAGAATAGAATAGAATAGAATAGAATAGAATAGAATTCTTTATTGGCCAAGTGTGATTGGACACACAAGGAATTTGTCTTTGGTGCATATGCTCTCAGTGTACATAAAAGAAAAGATACATTCGTCAAGAATCATGAGGTACAACACTTAATGATTGTCATAGGGTACAAATGAGCAATCAGGAAACAATCAATATTAATATAAATCGTAAGGATACAAGCAACCAAGTTACAGTCATGCAGTCAAAAGTCATAAGTGGGAGGAGATGGGTGATAGGAACGATGAGAAGACTAATAGTAGTAGTAATGCAGCCTTAGTGAATAGTTTGCCAGTGGTGAGGGAATTATTTGTTTAGCAGAGTGAGGGCGTTCGGGAAAAAAACTGTTCTTGTGTCTAGTTGTCTTGGTGTGCAGTGCTCTATAGCGTCGTTTTGAGGGTAGGAGTTGAAATAATTTATGTCCAGGATGTGAGGGGTCAGTAAATATTTTCACGGCCCTCTTTTTGACTCGTGCAGTTTACAGGTCCTCAATGGAAGGCAGGTTGGCAGCGATTGTTTTTTCTGCAGTTCTGATTATCCTCTGAAGTCTGTGTCTGTCTTGTTGGGTTGCAGAACCGAACCAGACAGTTATAGAGGTGCAGATGACAGATATATTATCATGATAGAC
Organism: Diadophis punctatus similis; assembly: GCA_023053685.1. Lineage (NCBI taxonomy): Eukaryota > Metazoa > Chordata > Lepidosauria > Squamata > Dipsadidae > Diadophis > Diadophis punctatus. The sequence goes on from JALIGW010000168.1 coordinate 100,850, forward strand.
CACCATAAGAGCTATGCACTAAAACATAGAACATAGAATCATAGGTGTTGAGTCGGGTGATTGAAGAGTCAGGAGACAGGTTCCAAACAAACAGCTCTTTATTGTAACTACTGTATGTACAAGATCCAGCAGAGAGCCAGTCTGACAGCTAGCCCTTTTATAGGGAGCTGTCAGATGGCTCAGCCAATCAGCAGTCTCCATTTTCCCACCTGAATGGAGGACCTGGTTGTAACCAGGCAGTCTGGATATCTAACAATAGGGCTGGAATTCTTCGGTTGTTTAGAACTTGTATGGGAAATCCTAACTCATCAATCAATCAAGACATTAATCAGAATAGAGCTGGAAGGGACCTTAGAGGTCTTCTAGTCCAACCCACTGCTCAAGGTAAGAGTCTCATACCATCCCATTCAAATGGTTGTCCAGTCTATTTTTGAAAACCTCCAGTGATGGAGCGCCCACGACCTCAGGAAGCAAGCTATTCCATTGATTAATAGCTCTCGCTGTCAGAAAATTTATCCTTACTTCTAGGTTGGATCTCTCTTTGACACGCTTCTACTTGTTATGTCTTGTCCTGCCCTCTGGTGCCCTAGAAAATAAATCAATCCCTTCTTCTTTGTGACAGCCCCTCAAGAAATGGAAGACAGTTATCATGTCCCTGTTATTCCAACTCTTCAATAGACTGGACCTACATAGTTCCCTCAACCATTTGTCATACGTTGTAGCCTCCAAACACTAGGTGGAACATACGTATGAATGATTGACACAGGACAATTCTGTCTCCAGTGATTGGCCAATGATTTTGACTGGTCAGGACAAGTGCTCTTAATCTTCTCTTTGGACCTTCAAAATTTCCTTTGTATATTACAAAGCCATTTTGTAATATATCAATACTTTTTTTCTCTTTATAAGCCAGTTACAGCTTGAAAATTAATGAGTAGTTACGATCGGGCTTGATAGATTGACACTTAAAGCTTGAAAATGTATGTAGAATGTGTAACTCCTTAGCATCAGAGCGTGTTAATATAAGGCAACTGGCAGTTGGAACAGAGTTCTTTTCAGGTGGGGAGGGGGAGTAGAATGTCTAAACTCCCAGCCCACAAGCTGGATGAGTCACGCGCTGGCCACACCCATGCCTGGTTTAGCATTAGAGTGTGTTAATAATAATATAAGAAATACTAATTGATCTGATGGTCATTTCGTGTATGTGTGTACACACACACACACACACACACACACACACACACACACATACCTCTTTTCAATATTAATCTCCCCTTTCTGCTCTGTAAATTCTCCTTGGTCTTACCCCTTGGAAGAAAGTTCCATCATTTTGAACCAATGGCTGTTTTGGGCACCTTGAAAGTGTTTTCAAGGCAATCAAAGCAAATTTCATTACTGTAAATCTCTCTCCTCTTGTGACTCCCAAGCCATAATTTGACTAATATCAGAGAGGCAATCATATAGAATGTGACAGCCTGTTCACAACACAACAAAAGGAAGTTCATCTAAGGTCTGGGCACTTGTGTATTAAAATGAAATTCAGCTTGTCTGGAGGACTTTTGGAATGTGATAAGCGCTTACTGGAGAAGAAGTGTTTAAAAATAGTGTGCGGCTGGAATGTTGCCCCAGTCTGGAAGTTAGCAAGTTGAAAAGTTGTAGGTAAATGTGAGTATCACAACTATTACTTTGAGAGAGCCAGTTTGGTCTAGTGGTTAAGGCACTCAGCTAAAAAGCCAGAGATGGTGAGTTCTAGTCCCACCTTAGGTATGAAAGCCAGCTGAGTGATCTTGAGTCAATCAAGGTCGCTCATGACCAGGAGATCGTGAGTTCTAGTCCCGCCTTAGATATGAAAGCCAACTGGATGACTTTGGGCCAATCATTAGGAGATGGTGATGTCTAGTCCTGCCTTAGCCACAAAAGCCAACTGGACAACTTTGGGCCAATTGCTAGGAGACTGTGAGTTGTAGTCCTACCTTAGGCATAAAAGCCAGCTGGGTGATTTTGGCCCGATCACCAGGAGACCATGAATTCTAGCCCCGCCTTAGTCACAAAAGTTGGCTAGGTGACTTTGGGCCAGCCCCTCTCTCCTAGCTCAACCCCCCTCGTAGGTTTGTTGTTGTGGGGAAAATGGGAAGAGGAAGGTGTGTTGGATATGTTCACCATCTTGAATTATTTGTAAAAGTAATAAAGGCGGGATATAAATAAAGAAGGAAATAAAGAACTCTGAAGCCTGTGCAGGGCCGTGGATGGAGAATTAATGAGTAATGGATGAAGGTCACGTAGTGGCACCACAACATTATCTCATAAAGTTACATGCAGCTAGAAGTAGACTGCTTTTGTCTTTGCACCATGACAACGGTGATTAATTCAATCTTCCTTTGCTTAAAAACATGAATAACAATCACACCTGTTTTCGGATTCTAAATCCATGTTTATGCATTCATCTCCCGATAATTTTATCTGCGCATCGCACCCAAGGATTATCTGTTTACAAGCCCGATTGTGGTTGCTCTGTTAAAGCGCAAAAAGCAAATACTGAAAAAATGTTCCGAGGGTCCTTTTCAGATTAACAAAGTTGGAAGGGATCTTGTAGGTCATCTAGCCCAACCCCCCGCCCGAGCAGGAGACCCTACACCAGTGATGGCGAACCTTTTTTCCCTCGGGTGCCGAAATAGGGCGTGTGCGTGCTATTGCACACGCGTGCGTGCCCACACCCATAATTCAAAGCCCCTCACTTGCTCCACCCTCCTGCACATGCGTGCGCGACCCCCCCACTCCCCCATTTCCCGACTTCCAGTGGGCCCGGTGGGCCCATTTTTCACCCTCCTCAGGCTCCAGAGGCTTTCTTGGAGCTTGGGGAGAGCAAAAACGCTCCCCCTGCCACCCTGGAGGCCCTCCGGAGGCCGAAATCACCCTCCCAGAGCCTCCACGCAAGCCAAAAATCAACTGGCGGGCACGCAAATCAACTGGCGGACACGCTGAGTTAGGGCAATGGCTCGCGTGCCGGCAGATATGGCTCCGCGTGCCACCTGTGGCACCCGTGCCATAGGTTCGCCATCACTGCCCTACACCATTTCTGACAAATGGCAGTCCAGTCTCTTCTTGAAAGCTTCCAGTGATGAAGCTCCCACAACTTCCGAAGGCAACTGCTGTTCCATGGGCTGATTGCTCTCACAGTCAGAAAATTTCTCTTTTATTTCCAGGTTGAATCTCTCCTTGATCAGTTTCCATCCATTATTCCTTGTTTGGCCTTCAGATGCTTTGGAAAATAGCTTGACCCCCTCCTCTCTGTGTTAGCCCCTCAAGTATTGGAAGACTGCTATCATGTCTCTCCTGGTCCTTCTCTTCACTAGACTAAGTCATGCCCAGTTCCTGCAATTGTTCATTGTATGTTTTAGTCTCCAGTCCCCTAATCATCTTGGTTGCTCTTCTCTGCACTCTTTCTAGAGTCTCAACAACTTTTTTATACTGTGGGGACCAAACCTGGATGCAGTATTCTAGGTGTGGTCTCACTAAGGCTTTATAGAGTGGTATTAGTACCTCCCTTGATCTTGATTGCTTTTTCATTCACTAATGAATATCACTAATATCAATGATTAGTGATCCCTTGTGGCGGTGTCTAGAGTGGATCCAGTTAGAATGGTGCCTGGAGACCACTGTGGGATCTGATGTTTTTGTCAAAGTGAAACAACCTTCCCTTCCCCCCCCCTTTCCCAACTTGTGTATTTTCACAACATATGTACAAAAAGGACACAGTTTAGATCACAACACTGCAATTCCATGACTTCCTTCCTGGGCACATCAGATAGGAGATGTTTTCCAGATATCTTCTCTAAACCCTACTATTTTTTGATTGTAGGAACATTGAAAAACATGTGATAAATTTTCCTACCCCTTTAAAATGGAAAAACAACAACAGAGTGGTCTTATGGAGTAACAATAGTCCAGGTTCACTTATGTACCCTTCTTTGGGCTCCAAAGATCTGTACCAAACAGAAACCATGTCCAACCACTCATTACCAGACCCCTCCCAAGAAATAGTCCGTCACCACCCAACCTCACATAATTCAAATTCCATACAGATTATAAATACAGCAAGGCAATCCCCATTTCTGGACTCTTGGGCCCATGAAGATTTGCTGGAAGACATAACCCAATATCTGCAGCACTTGTGATCTGGACAGATCTTCCTAAGTCTGGAAGACATCCAAGAAAGATATCAGCAGACTAAAATCCACTTAGAAACAAAATAACATTCAAATAATCCTTCTTGGATCACGGAACGGAAAATTGGGTACTTTTTCATAAGTGTTGTGGCCCGCCAGCAGCCCGTGTAGCTGATAGCGGATCCCGTTCGAAAGAAGACCGACTTGGTGTTGCGCCGGCGGCCTGTGCAGCTGGCACCTGAGTCGGACAGTGAGGAGGCTGGTGAGGACTCGGTGCCAGAGGCAAAGGTTCATCCAGGGCCTTTGGAACCTCCAGCACCTCATAGCAGTGAATGCAAGGGCACGCAGAGCTGCCAAAAGGCAGGAATGGTTACTCCAAAGGAAGTCTCCTCGGGAGTAAGACTTGGGGCTAATTGGCCACTCCTCTAGTCTACTTAAGGACATCAGAGGCAGCTGAAAGGCTGCAGGTAACAACATTTGGAAATCCGTCTGGTCATAGTGTGCTCTGTGTCTAAAAAACTTCTGCTTTGTTTCTCTGCTTTGTCTTGGTTTTCAAGGACTACCTCTAGGCATTTTGCCAACTCTCTGAAGCTTCGTAAGATATCAAGACCTAATTGCTCTTCTTTGCTTTAAGACTCTTTGAACTGATACCAGCTGTTAATGAAGATTAATTAGCAGCTGGTTGCTTGCAAGAAAGGACTGCTTGTAGATTGGTGTGTGCATATTCACTGCTAAGACATTTATTAGTAGTGGTTATTGGATTAAATAAGTTCATACAAACTGGGTGTTGTGTTACGTTCTTAACTGCGGCAGAACAGTAAGGTCCTTCCCAGTTCATTTTTTTAAAAAATCTGTCCTAACAAAATCCAGATGAAGATCAATAGTTTGTGAAGAAGCCAAGAGAATAATCCACAGTCCCATCCTGGACTGATAACGGAGGCAGCTTGTTGTGTTTTTTTGCTCTCACCTTCGGCCACAGCTCTATCAGCCAGCTTGGTTTTTCTTTCTTCTTCCTTGATATTCTAGTCCTAACGTTTCACTGAATCATCTCCTACCCCCAAAATACACAATCCCAGAAGCGTAAACTTTGAAAATATGACCGTCCTCCTACACTGGGACAGACGGAATCCGGATATGGTTGAGCTTCCAAGCTACAGTCTGATGGAACGCGGGATTCTTCTTTGCGTGTTCTGAAATGGATGGGTCCTATTTCGTCCGCCTTTCTGCCTGTTCCTCATTTCTTCAAGGCTGAAGTGTTCCATGCGAAATGATTCAGCAGAAACGTCAACATCCCACCCCACCCCACCCCCATTCCACGTTCTTGCAGTAGATCAAATGCTTTCTCAATTTGATGTCTTTGGCTGGCTGAATCCAAGATGTTCTATGCTGTACTCTGGCTCTCCTAATTACAGATTGGAAAAAGCGATACCTTGACAGCCTATAAATAAGGGAAAGATAAGAAAGGGACAACCTTGTCCACGACCTCTATTCCGTGGAGAAACACTACGGGATCAATAGTTAGAATCAGCATTTTCTGAATTCTAATGAAACTCTGGATGTTTAGGCTAATTTGGGAGTACGTCATGCTAATGTCGGTGGTCTGCCTCTCCTTCAGAGCTGGTGCATTTCCCCCCCCCCAAACTCTAAATTCTTACCATGCTATTCTTCAAAGCCTTCTTCTCAAGAGGTCTCGCCTTGATGGAGACCATGGCAAAGAATTCAGGCTCAGTTCTTGGACTCCCAAGAGAAGATCTGGGGGGGGGGGAACGTGGAATCATCTTGTACAGTACTGCGATTGGTATTGCATTGATTCAGTTAGATAAGGACCGATGGAATTCAAGGAAGGGTTGGAGTTAGTTCATTTGTGGCTATGCAGGGATTCTAGGCTGATGCCTCTTTTAATTCTGCCCCCGGTTCTGCTGCTCCTCCTCCTATAGATGGGTTTCTATTCCACATTTTCCCATCCCATTTGGCTGCCTGTACTTCACATCAGAGGGACTTTCCTAGAAGGAATCTCCTCCCGATGTCCTTGGGATCGATAGAAAGGAAGGTGGGGGCAGACTGGAAAATCTCCATTTGCTAAGATTGAAAAATAGATGGGACATTTGCATATATCTCCTTAACAGCAGCAACTGCAATAATTAATGGCCTTCTCCATCTTAATCCCAAAGACGTATGTATGCAAATAGATGCTTTATTGCTAAACAGATGCCTTCCTTACCATAACTGGGGTAGATTTCCACAAATTCCACTTGTCTTAGTACACAATGGCCAAGGAGCAGAATGACTATTATTATTATTATTATTATTATTATTATTATTATTATTATTATTATTATTATTATTATTATTATTATTATTATTATTATTATTATTATTATTATTATTATTATTATTATTATTATTATTATTATTAACACAAAAAACAGTAATACACAGCAAATGAGATTTATATGCTGGTTTTCGTATCCTTATATCAGAAGTCGAACACTTCCCAAGCGTCTAGGACTGTGTGATATATTTGGTATGGTGGCCTTTTGCAACTGACAGATCGTGATTTTGTCAATGTTTATTGTTTTCAAATGCCGGTTAAGGTCTTTTGGCATAGCACCCAGTGTGCCGATTACCACTGGGACCACCTGTACTGGTTTATGCCAGAGTCGTTGTAATTCGATTTTAAGATCCTGATATCGGTTAAGTTTTTCTTGTTGTTTTTCATCAATTCGACTGTCACCTGGTATGGCGACATCAATGATCCACACTTTTTTCTTTTCCACAATCATGAGGTCCGGCGTATTATGTTCCAAAACCTTGTCAGTCTGAATTTGAAAGTCCCAAAGTATTTTGGCATGTTTGTTTTCAACTACTTTCTCAGGTTTATGATCATGTTATTATTGTTATTGTTATTGTTGTTGTTGTTGTTGTTATTATTATTATTATTATTATTATTATTATTATTATTATTATTATTATTATTATTATTATTATTATTATTATTATTATTATTATTATTATTATTATTATTATTATTATTATACAATTGTATCACAGCGGCCAGTTGTTTCACCAGATTTGGCTGATTACTAGTCGATTACTAGTCGAGCCCCACCCAGGGGCCTAGGACGTCGTAATGTATTTTCGAAGTATATGTGCAGAACCGAGCAGTGCGGCTTTCTGCATTTGACTGATGGTGATTTTGTCAATTTTGAGCTGTTTTAAATGTAATTCCAGTGCTTTTGGAATAGCACCCAGTGTTCCAATCACTACTGGAATTACCACTGCTGGTTTGTGCCATAATCGTTGGATTTCGATTTTTAAGTCCTGGTATTTTGCGATTTTTTCGTGTTCCTTTTCATCGACCTTGCTATCATTATTATTATTATTATTATTATTATTATTATTATTATTATTATTATTATTATTATTATTATTATTATTATTATTATTATTATTATTATTATTATTATTATTATTATTATTATTATTATTATTATTATAACTTGGACTAGCCCCAGCAGATGTTTTCTGATTTAGAAACTCACTTCTTTCTCTTCAACAACTCCTTTCAACTTTAAAACTTTTTTTCCTGGCTAGATTCTTGATATTGATGAAATTGAGTCGGCGTTCTCTGGAGAGGCAGAACGTTATTAAAGCAGTTAACCTAGCTTGGCTGTAGCTATCAATTAAAACCTTTCATTTACACTATGCAAGGCTGATAGCTTACTTGAAGTTCAAGGTTTTTTTAATGGGATGTTAATTGAGTACACCTGCAGTTGCCTAAAACTTTCATGAACAATTAAGTACAATCACTGCAAATTTTACTCGCTGTCTTTGCCAGATACCCAAATATTTCGTGGGGTAAAATTCAGCAGGATACATCGGTGTGGTAGAAATTTTCAACCTTTGTCTACTTTCTGATTTATCCTCTTTCTTGCTATTTTTATTTGTTAATTCCCTCTTAATTTGGGTATGCATAATGTTTCAATTAAGATATCTCTCCTGCTTGCTATCTTTTAGCAGCTGAGTAATAGGTTTAGATTATAGTATGAATTTCTAGGGTTGGTTGGAGAACCACATTTTTTTTTCAGATATATTGTTGGAGAATCATTTTTTTTTTTGCCTGCCAATGTTATATAAAGCCATTATTTTTCCATCTGGGCAACTTTAAGATGTGTGGACTTCAACTCCCAGAATTCCCCAGCCAGCAAACTATTAGCAATAGCAGTAGCACTTAGACTTATATACCGCTTCACAGTGCTTTACAGCCCTCTCTAAGCAGGTTACAGAGTCAGCCTCTTGCCCCCAACAATCTGGCTCCTCATTTTACCCACCTCGGAAGGACGGAAGGCTGAGTCAACCTGGAGCCGATCAGGATCGAACTCCCGGCAGTGGGCAGTCAGCCTGCAATACTGCATTCTAACCTCTGCACCACCACAGCTAATTAGCAGTAGCACTTAGACTTATATCCGGCTTCACAGTGCTTTTACAGCCTTGTCTAAGCGGTTTAGAGAGTCAGCCTCTGGCCCCCAACAATTTGGGTCCTCATTTTACCGACCTCGGAAGGATGGAAGGCTGAGTCAATCTTGAGCCTGGTGAGATTCGAACTGTCAAATTGCAGTCAGCAGAAGTATCTTGCAGTACTGCATTCTAACCACTGCGCCACCAAGGCTCTATTGTTGAGACTTAGAAACATCATATAAAGCAGTTAGGGTTTGTGTTTAAGTGTTTAAACATCAGTGGAACAGCTTGCCTCCAGAAGTTGTGAATGCTCCAACACTGGATGTTTTTAAGAAGATGTTGGATAACCATGTGTCTGAAGTAGTGTAGGGTTTCCTGCCTAAGCAGGAGACTAGAAGACCTCCAAGGTCCCTTCCGACTCTGTTATTATTATTATTATTATTACATTTTAAGTGTATAGGCTGATTCCATTCCCCTTCCAAGATATTCACATTTAATACGTAGGATTCTTTGTTCTATTTTGACAGATCAGCTAGTGTGAGCTCTGTCTAGTCATTATAACAAATAATGATGTCTACCATGTCCTACTTTTTTAAAAATACATAATACATAAAAGTAATGAAAGAGATCCATGGATTCCTAGACCCATTCCAAACCAAGGTTTGGGCTGCTGTAAAATAATAACCTCTGTTTTTCCTGAGAAGCTTGTGGTCCTCAGGAAGTGATGATGATATGTTCAGCCATGAAACATCTGTAATAAACTAGAATGGCTGAGTTTACACAGGATCAAACCAAGGTCAAACCAAACCAAACCATCTTAAGGGCTGTAGGAACCAACTCATCAATCCTTCCTGAGGTTCTCCTAGTCCAATTTTTTAAAAAAACTTGAATTAGATGGTCCTAGGATCTAATCTGGATCAGTCACCGGGACCAGAGGTTTCTGTCTGCTGATTTTTCGAACTTGTACTGGAGCCCATCTTCAGAGAACTTCTCTCTAACACAGGGGTCGGCAACCTTAAACACTCAAAGAGCCACACAAGTCCTAACTGGAAGCTCCCCGTTCAATTCTGGAGCTGACCGGAAGGCTGGTTCCCCCACCATAGAGTCTCCTCCTAGCCTGGCATCCTTTTTCCTCTGCTGACCAGACGTCCGGTTCCCCCACCATAGAGTTTCCTCCTAGCACAGCATCTTTTCCTTTTACTGACTGGCAACAGGGAGCCGCAGCAGAGGGATGAAAGAGCCACATGCGGCTCCAGAGCCACAGGTTGCTGACCCCTGCTCTAGCAGAATTTGTGCTATGGGCTGTTCTGTGTCTGGCACCACACACAAAGCACACACTATGCTAGAGAGAAGTTATCTGAGGATGGGCTCCAGCATGAGTCTAAAAACTCAAAAGACAAAACCTCTAGTCCTGATGACCGACCCAGATCCTGGGACATGTATATTCACCTTCATCCGTAGAAGGTCCTTGTTGCCCAGGTCTCCTTCCATTCTCAAAACTAAACTGGAAAATTATCTGAGCTAGGTTGCTTGCTAATTCTGATATGAACTGACCCACTCTGTATCTTCCAGGCTAATATGCATAATGGAAGGTCATTTTCCTTAGGGTTTGAGACCTCTAGAAATTGAATAATATCCTGTTGTTTTTAATGACTTGAGTAATTTCCATTAGGTAGTTCTATAAATTGAATAAATGTAATTAAATTAAAAGGAAGCATATTAGGGTAGATTAGATAGAGAAGTGTGTTCATTGTAAGAAGAACGTTCCAAAAATACACATTTAAAATAGCAATTTAAAAGGACTTTAAAAAAACACACACCAGCTAATGGGGAAATGGAATCGTGTAACTGCAGCTAACCAGCAATAGGAAAGAAGTCGCTTTACTGAATTGTCAATTTAGTAGCTAAAGCCCAACCACATGTCTATGAAATCATTGGTTTCAGATGTTGGTTGGGAACACTAACAGTATAACTGAGTTGGAAGGGACCTCGGAGGTCTTCTAGTCCAACCCCCTGTTCAAGCAGAAGACCTTTATACCTAATTCCGGACAAATGGCTGTCCAATCTCTTCTTGTATCCTGGTGAGGATTTTTTTTCTTCTTCTTAAACATTTTCTGCAAAATGTTTGGAGAACTTTTCTAAGGCTTCTTGGCTTTGAGGTATGCAGACGAAGAAGTCCCTGTCTCTTTTAACACCAACAGATGAAGGATGAAGAAGAAAGAAGAAGAAGAAAGAAAAGAAAGAAAGAAGAAAAAGAAGAAGAAAAGAAAGAAAAGAAAGAAAGAAAGAAAGAGAAGAAAGAAAGAAAGAAAGAAAAGAAAGAAAGAAAGGAAAGAAGAAAGAAAAGAAAGAAAGAAAGAAAGAAAGAAAGAAAGAAAGAAAGAAAGAAAGAAAGAAAGAAAGAAAGAAAGAAAGAAAGAAGAAGAAAGAAAGAAAGAAAGAAGAGAAAGAAAGAAAGAAAGAAAGAAGAAAGAAAGAAAGAAAGAAGAAAGAAGAGAAGAAGAAAGAAAGAAGGCAAACATTATGGCTGTGCTGCAAATCCAGATGGTTTTCCATAAGCTTTAAGGGGTGGTTAAGCCTGGTGATGCGACTTTTATATCTGGAGATAAGCTTGAAGCATAACTACCAGGAGAGGTCCTGATTCTTATTTCCTATTTTTCTTGTATATCAAGGCAGTTCTATTAAGGTGAAAGAACATAGATACGGCTTTGAGAAGGAGGGAGGGAGGAAGGAGCTAACAGAATAACAGAGTTGGAAGGGACCTTGGAGGCCGCCTAGTCGAACCCCCTGCTCAAACAGTTCACAATAGAATTCCCTTATGCCACCAGGCTTGAAATTCTGAGCTTGGACAGTCTGGAATTGCGCCGCCTGCGGTCCGATCTACGCATAGTACACAAAATTGTCTGCTACAACGTCTTACTTTGTCAGCGGACTTCTTCAGCTTCAACCTCAATAATACACGGGCAAACAATCGACACAAACTCAAGGTAAACCGCTCCCAAACTTGATTGCAGAAAATACGACTTCAGCAACAGAGTGGTTAGCGCCTGGAATGCTCTACCCAACTCCGTTGTTATAGCTTCAAACCCTCACAGCTTCAACCTCAAACTGTCTATTGTGGACCTCACCCCATTCCTAAGAGGTCCATAAAGGGGGGCGTGCATAAGCGCACCAGCGTGCCTACCGTCCCTGTCTTACTGTCCCCATTTAGATGTACTTACTTACTTTGTTTATATTTATGTTTATACCCATACCTGCTATCTTGTACATGTTTGACGAACAAACAAATCAATGAAATAAATAAATAAAACTGTGAAGAGAGGAGAAAAAAAGGAACTCCATCCTAAAAAAAAGAAACTCAAAATAACTCAATTTTGGCTTGTTTGCTGTCAGATGCGGCAGAGAAACTCAG
>JALIGW010000168.1:112985-192985 GCA_023053685.1 Diadophis punctatus similis
TCAAGTCAAATGCAAGAACAGATGCTAGAATGTGCATCAGAGTTGAATTCCATACTAAAAATGGTATTTATTGCTGTTTTTTAAAATTGAGTGTTTTTGGTGCCCGGGGGGAAAAACGCGTGATGCCGGGGTCAGAAAAAGTGGTGATTTGAAGCGAAAAATTTTTTTCAAGTCAAATGCAAGAACGGATGCTAGAATGTGCATCAGAGTTGAATTCCATACTTAAAATGGTATTTATTGCTGTTTTTAAAATTGAGTGTTTTTGGTGCCCGGGGGGAAAAAACGTGTGATGCCGGGGTCAGAAAAAGTGGTGATTTGAAGCGAAAAAATTTTTTCAAGTCAAATGCAAGAACGGATGCTAGAATGTGCATCAGAGTTGAATTCCATACTTAAAAATGGTATTTATTGCTGTTTTTTAAAATTGAGTGTTTTTTGGTGCCCGGGGGAAAAACGCGTGATGCCGGGGTCAGAAAAAGTGGTGATTTGAAGCGAAAAAATTTTTTCAAGTCAAATAAAAGAACGGATGCTAGAATGTGCATCAGAGTTGAATTCCATACGTTAAAAATGGTATTTATTGCTGTTTTTTAAAATTGAGTGTTTTTGGTGCCCGGGGGAAAAAATGCGTGATGCCGGGGTCAGAAAAAGTGGTGATTTGAAGCGAAAAAAATTTTTCAAGTCAAATGCAAGAACGGATGCTAGAATGTGCATCAGAGTTGAATTCCATACTTAAAAATGGTATTTATTGCTGTTTTTAAAAATTGAGTGTTTTTGGTGCCTGGGGGAAAAAACGCGTGATGCCGGGGTCAGAAAAAGTGGTGATTTGAAGCGAAAAAATTTTTTCAAGTCAAATGCAAGAACGGATGCTAGAATGTGCATCAGAGTTGAATTCCATACTTAAAAATGGTATTTATTGCTGTTTTTAAAAATTGAGTGTTTTTGGTGCCCGGGGGAAAAAACGTGTGATGCCGGGGTCAGAAAAAGTGGTGATTTGAAGCGAAAAAATTTTTTTCAAGTCAAATGCAAGAACGGATGCTAGAATGTGCATCAGAGTTGAATTCCATACTTAAAATGGTATTTATTGCTGTTTTTTAAAATTGAGTGTTTTTGGTGCCGGGGGAAAAAACGTGTGATGCCGGGGTCAGAAAAAGTGGTGATTTGAAGCGAAAAAATTTTTTCAAGTCAAATGCAAGAACGGATGCTAGAATGTGCATCAGAGTTGAATTCCATACTTAAAAATGGTATTTATTGCTGTTTTTAAAATTGAGTGTTTTGGGTGCCCGGGGGAAAAAACGCGTGATGCCGGGGTCAGAAAAAGTGGTGATTTGAAGCGAAAAATTTTTTTCAAGTCAAATAAAAGAACGGATGCTAGAATGTGCATCAGAGTTGAATTCCATACTTAAAAATGGTATTTATTGCTGTTTTTTAAAATTGAGTGTTTTTGGTGCCCGGGGAAAAAAACGCGTGATGCCGGGGTCAGAAAAAGTGGTGATTTGAAGCGAAAAAATTTTTTCAAGTCAAATGCAAGAACGGATGCTAGAATGTGCATCAGAGTTTGAATTCCATACTTAAAAATGGTATTATTGCTGTTTTTAAAATTGAGTGTTTTTGGTGCCCGGGGAAAAAACGCCGTGATACCGGGGTCAGAAAAAGTGGTGATTTGAAGCGAAAAATTTTTTTCAAGTCAAATGCAAGAACGGATGCTAGAATGTGCATCAGAGTTGAATTCCATACTTAAAAATGGTATTTATTGCTGTTTTTAAAAATTGAGTGTTTTTGGTGCCCGGGGGAAAAAACGCGTGATGCCGGGGTCAGAAAAAGTGGTGATTTGAAGCGAAAAAATTTTTTCAAGTCAAATGCAAGAACGGATGCTAGAATGTGCATCAGAGTTGAATTCCATACTTAAAATGGTATTTATTGCTGTTTTTAAAATTGAGTGTTTTTGGTGCCCGGGGAAAAAACGCGTGATGCCGGGGTCAGAAAAAGTGGTGATTTGAAGCGAAAAAAATTTTTCAAGTCAAATGCAAGAACGGATGCTAGAATGTGCATCAGAGTTGAATTCCATACTTAAAAATGGTATTTATTGCTGTTTTTAAAATTGAGTGTTTTTGGTGCCCGGGGGGAAAAACGCGTGATGCCGGGGTCAGAAAAAGTGGTGATTTGAAGCGAAAAAATTTTTTCAAGTCAAATGCAAGAACGGATGCTGGAATGTGCATCAGAGTTGAATTCCATACTTAAAAATGGTATTTATTGCTGTTTTTAAAAATTGAGTGTTTTTGGTGCCCGGGGGAAAAACGCGTGATGCCGGGGTCAGAAAAAGTGGTGATTTGAAGCGAAAAATTTTTTCAAGTCAAATGCAAGAACGGATGCTAGAATGTGCATCAGAGTTGAATTCCATACTTAAAAATGGTATTTATTGCTGTTTTTTAAAATTGAGTGTTTTTGGTGCCCGGGGGAAAAAACGCGTGATGCCGGGGTCAGAAAAAGTGGTGATTTGAAGCGAAAAATTTTTTTTCAAGTCAAATGCAAGAACGGATGCTAGAATGTGCATCAGAGTTGAATTCCATACTTAAAAATGGTATTTATTGCTGTTTTTAAAAATGAGTGTTTTTGGTGGCCCGGGGGAAAAAACGCGTGATGCCGGGGTCAGAAAAAGTGGTGATTTGAAGCGAAAAAATTTTTCAAGTCAAATGCAAGAACGGATGCTAGAATGTGCATCAGAGTTGAATTCCATACTTAAAAATGGTATTTATTGCTGTTTTTTAAAATTGAGTGTTTTTGGTGCCCGGGGGAAAAAACGCGTGATGCCGGGGTCAGAAAAAGTGGTGATTTGAAGCGAAAAATTTTTTTCAAGTCAAATGCAAGAACAGATGCTAGAATGTGCATCAGAGTTGAATTCCATACTTAAAAATGGTATTTATTGCTGTTTTTTAAAATTGAGTGTTTTTGGTGCCCGGGGGGGAAAACGTGTGATGCCGGGGTCAGAAAAAGTGGTGATTTGAAGCGAAAAAATTTTTTCAAGTCAAATGCAAGAACGGATGCTAGAATGTGCATCAGAGTTGAATTCCATACTTAAAAATGGTATTTATTGCTGTTTTTAAAAATGAGTGTTTTTGGTGCCCGGGGGAAAAAACGCGTGATGCCGGGGTCAGAAAAGTGGTGATTTGAAGCGAAAAATTTTTTTCAAGTCAAATAAAAGAACGGATGCTAGAATGTGCATCAGAGTTGAATTCCATACTTAAAATGGTATTTATTGCTGTTTTTTAAAATTGAGTGTTTTTGGGTGCCCGGGGGAAAAAACGCGTGATGCCGGGGTCAGAAAAAGTGGTTATTTGAAGCGAAAAAATTTTTTCAAGTCAAATGCAAGAACGGATGCTAGAATGTGCATCAGAGTTGAATTCCATACTTAAAAATGGTATTTATTGCTGTTTTTAAAAATTGAGTGTTTTTGGTGCCCGGGGGAAAAACGCGTGATGCCGGGGTCAGAAAAAGTGGTGATTTGAAGCGAAAAATTTTTTCAAGTCAAATAAAAGAACGGATGCTAGAATGTGCATCAGAGTTGAATTCCATACTTAAAAATGGTATTTATTGCTGTTTTTTAAATTGAGTGTTTTTTGGTGCCCGGGGGAAAAAACGCGTGATGCCGGGGTCAGAAAAGTGGTGATTTGAAGCGAAAAAATTTTTTCAAGTCAAATGCAAGAACGGATGCTGGAATGTGCATCAGAGTTGAATTCCATACTTAAAAATGGTATTTATTGCTGTTTTTTAAAATTGAGTGTTTTTGGTGCCCGGGGGAAAAAACGCGTGATGCCGGGGTCAGAAAAAGTGGTGATTTGAAGCGAAAAATTTTTTTCAAGTCAAATGCAAGAACGGATGCTAGAATGTGCATCAGAGTTGATTCCATACTTAAAAATGGTATTTATTGCTGTTTTTTAAAATTGAGTGTTTTTGGTGCCCGGGGGAAAAAACGCGTGATGCCGGGGTCAGAAAAAGTGGTGATTTGAAGCGAAAATTTTTTTTCAAGTCAAATGCAAGAACGGATGCTAGAATGTGCATCAGAGTTGAATTCCATACTTAAAAATGGTATTTATTGCTGTTTTTAAAATTGAGTGTTTTTGGTGCCCGGGGGAAAAAACGCGTGATGCCGGGGTCAGAGAAAGTGGTGATTTGAAGCGAAAAAATTTTTTCAAGTCAAATGCAAGAACGGATGCTAGAATGTGCATCAGAGTTGAATTCCATACTTAAAAATGGTATTTATTGCTGTTTTTTAAAATTGAGTGTTTTTGGTGCCCGGGGGGAAAAACGCGTGATGCCGGGGTCAGAAAAAGTGGTGATTTGAAGCGAAAAAATTTTTTCAAGTCAAATGCAAGAACGGATGCTAGAATGTGCACCAGAGTTGAATTCCATACTTAAAAATGGTATTTATTGCTGTTTTTTAAATTGAGTGTTTTTGGTGCCCGGGAGAAAAAACGCATGATGCCGGGGTCAGAAAAAGTGGTGATTTGAAGCGAAAAATTTTTTCAAGTCAAATGCAAGAACGGATGCTAGAATGTGCATCAGAGTTTAATTCCATATTTAAAAATGGTATTTATTGCTGTTTTTTAAAATTGAGTGTTTTTGGTGCCCGGGGGAAAAAACGCGTGATGCCGGGTCAGAAAAGTGGTGATTTGAAGTGAAAAAATTTTTTCAAGTCAAATGCAAGAACGGATGCTAGAATGTGCATCAGAGTTGAATTCCATACTTAAAAATGGTATTTATTGCTGTTTTTAAAAATTGAGTGTTTTTGGTGCCCGGGGGAAAAAACGCATGATGCCGGGGTCAGAAAAAGTGGTGATTTGAAGCGAAAATTTTTTTCAAGTCAAATGCAAGAACGGATGCTAGAATGTGCATCAGAGTTGAATTCCATACTTAAAAATGGTATTTATTGCTGTTTTTAAAAATTGAGTGTTTTTGGTGCCCGGGGGAAAAAACGCGTGATGCCGGGTCAGAAAAGTGGTGATTTGAAGCAAAAAAATTTTTTTCAGTCAAATGCAAGAACGGATGCTAGAATGTGCATCAGAGTTGAATTCCATACTTAAAAATGGTATTTATTGCTGTTTTAAAAATTGAGTGTTTTTGGTGCCCGGGGGAAAAAACGCGTGATGCCGGGGTCAGAAAAAGTGGTGATTTGAAGCGAAAAATTTTTTTCAAGTCAAATGCAAGAACGGATGCTCGAATGTGCCTCAGAGTTGAATTCCATACTTAAAAATGGTATTTATTGCTGTTTTTTAAAATTGAGTGTTTTTGGTGCCCGGGGGAAAAAACGCGTGATGCCGGGGTCAGAAAAAGTGGTGATTTCAAGCGAAAAAAATTTTTCAAGTCAAATGCAAGGACGGATGCTAGAATGTGCATCAGAGTTGAATTCCATACTTAAAAATGGTATTTATTGCTGTTTTTTAAAATTGAGTGTTTTTGGTGCCCGGGGGAAAAAACGCGTGATGCCGGGGGTCAGAAAAAGTGGTGATTTGAAGCGAAAAAATTTTCAAGTCAATGCAAGAACGGATGCTAGAATGTGCATCAGAGTTGAATTCCATACTTAAAAATGGTATTTATTGCTGTTTTTTAAAATTGAGTGTTTTTGGTGCCCGGGGGAAAAACGCGTGATGCCGGGGTCAGAAAAAGTGGTGATTTGAAGCAAAAAAATTTTTTCAAGTCAAATGCAAGAACGGATGCTAGAATGTGCATCAGAGTTGAATTCCATACTTAAAAATGGTATTTATTGCTGTTTTTAAAATTGAGTGTTTTTGGTGCCCGGGGGAAAAAACGCGTGATGCCGGGGTCAGAAAAAGTGGTGATTTGAAGCGAAAAAATTTTTTCAAGTCAATGCAAGAACGGATGCTAGAATGTGCATCAGAGTTGAATTCCATACTTAAAAGTGGTATTTATTGCTGTTTTTTAAAATTGAGTGTTTTTGGTGCCCGGGGGAAAAAACGCGTGATGCCGAGGTCAGAAAAAGTGGTGATTTGAAGCGAAAAAAATTTTTTCAAGTCAAATACAAGAACGGATGCTAGAATGTGCATCAGAGTTGAATTCCATACTTAAAAATGGTATTTATTGCTGGTTTTAAAAATTGAGTGTTTTTGGTGCCCGGGGGAAAAACGCGTGATGCCGGGGTCAGAAAAAGTGGTGATTTGAAGCGAAAAATTTTTTCAAGTCAAATATAAGAACGGATGCTAGAATGTGCATCAGAGTTGAATTCCATACTTAAAAATGGTATTTCTTGCTGTTTTTTAAAATTGAGTGTTTTTGGTGCCCGGGGGAAAAAACGCGTGATGCCGGGGTCAGAAAAAGTGGTGATTTGAAGCGAAAAATTTTTTTCAAGTCAAATGCAAGAACGGATGCTAGAATGTGCATCAGAGTTGAATTCCATAGTTAAAAGTGGTATTTATTGCTGTTTTTTAAAATTGAGTGTTTTTGGTGCCCGGGGGAAAAAACGCGTGATGCCGGGGGTCAGAAAAAGTGGTGATTTGAAGCAAAAAAATTTTTCAAGTCAAATGCAAGAACGGATGCTAGAATGTGCATCAGAGTTGAATTCCATACTTAAAAATGGTATTTATTGCTGTTTTTAAAATTGAGTGTTTTTGGTGCCCGGGGGAAAACGCGTGATGCCGGGGGTCAGAAAAAGTGGTGATTTGAAGCGAAAAATTTTTTTCAAGTCAAATGCAAGAACGGATGCTAGAATGTGCATCAGAGTTGAATTCCATACTTAGAAATGGTATTTATTGCTGTTTTTTAAAATTGAGTGTTTTTGGTGCCCGGGGGAAAAAACGCGTGATGCCGGGGTCAGAAAAAGTGGTGATTTGAAGCGAAAAAATTTTTTCAAGTCAATACAAGAACGGATGCTAGAATGTGCATCAGAGTTGAATTCCATACTTAAAAATGGTATTTCTTGCTGTTTTTAAAAATTGAGTGTTTTTGGTGCCCGGGGGGAAAAAACGCGTGATGCCCGGGGTCAGAAAAAGTGGTGATTTGAAGCGAAAAATTTTTTTCAGTCAAATGCAAGAACGGATGCTAGAATGTGCATCAGAGTTGAATTCCATACTTAAAAGTGTATTTATTGCTGTTTTTAAAAATTGAGTGTTTTTGGTGCCCGGGGGAAAAAACGCGTGATGCCGGGGTCAGAAAAGTGGTGATTTGAAGCGAAAATTTTTTTTCAAGTCAAATGCAAGACGGATGCTAGAATGTGCATCAGAGTTGAATTCCATACTTAAAAATGGTATTTATTGCTGTTTTTTAAAATTGAGTGTTTTTGGTGCCCGGGGGAAAAAACGCGTGATGCCGGGGTCAGAAAAAGTGGTGATTTGAAGCGAAAATTTTTTTCAAGTCAAATGCAAGAACGGATGCTAGAATGTGCATCAGAGTTTAATTCCATATTTAAAAATGGTATTTATTGCTGTTTTTTAAAATTGAGTGTTTTGGTGCCCGGGGGAAAAAACGCGTGATGCCGGGGTCAGAAAAAGTGGTGATTTGAAGCGAAAAAATTTTTTCAAGTCAAATGCAAGAACGGATGCTAGAATGTGCATCAGAGTTGAATTCCATACTTAAAAATGGTATTTATTGCTGTTTTTAAAAATTGAGTGTTTTTTGGTGCCCGGGGGAAAAAACGCATGATGCCGGGGTCAGAAAAGTGGTGATTTGAAGCGAAAAAATTTTTTCAAGTCAAATGCAAGAACGGATGCTAGAATGTGCATCAGAGTTGAATTCCATACTTAAAAATGGTATTTATTGCTGTTTTTTAAAATTGAGTGTTTTTGGTGCCCGGGGGAAAAACGCGGTGATGCCGGGGTCAGAAAAGTGGTGATTTGAAGCGAAAAAATTTTTTCAAGTCAAATGCAAGAACGGATGCTAGAATGTGCATCAGAGTTGAATTCCATACTTAAAAGTGGTATTTATTGCTGTTTTTAAAATTGAGTGTTTTTGGTGCCCGGGGGAAAAAACGCGTGATGCCGAGGTCAGAAAAAGTGGTGATTTGAAGCGAAAAATTTTTTTCAAGTCAAATACAAGAACGGATGCTAGAATGTGCATCAGAGTTGAATTCCATACTTAAAAATGGTATTTATTGCTGTTTTTAAAAATTGAGTGTTTTTGGTGCCCGGGGGAAAAACGCGTGATGCCGGGGTCAGAAAAAGTGGTGATTTGAAGCGAAAAATTTTTTTCAAGTCAAATATAAGAACGGATGCTAGAATGTGCATCAGAGTTGAATTCCATACTTAAAAATGGTATTCTTGCTGTTTTTTAAAATTGAGTGTTTTTGGTGCCCGGGGGAAAAAACGCGTGATGCCGGGGTCAGAAAAAGTGGTGATTTGAAGCGAAAAAATTTTTTCAAGTCAAATGCAAGAACGGATGCTAGAATGTGCATCAGAGTTGAATTCCATACTTAAAAGTGGTATTTATTGCTGTTTTTAAAATTGAGTGTTTTTGGTGCCCGGGGGAAAAAACGCGTGATGCCGAGGTCAGAAAAAGTGGTGATTTGAAGCGAAAAATTTTTTTCAAGTCAAAATACAAGAACGGATGCTAGAATGTGCATCAGAGTTGAATTCCATACTTAAAAATGGTATTTATTGCTGTTTTTAAAAATTGAGTGTTTTTGGTGCCCGGGGGAAAAACGCGTGATGCCGGGGTCAGAAAAAGTGGTGATTTGAAGCGAAAAATTTTTTCAAGTCAAATATAAGAACGGATGCTAGAATGTGCATCAGAGTTGAATTCCATACTTAAAAATGGTATTTCTTGCTGTTTTTTAAAATTGAGTGTTTTTGGTGCCCGGGGGAAAAAACGCGTGATGCCGGGGTCAGAAAAAGTGGTGATTTGAAGCGAAAAAATTTTTTCAAGTCAAATGCAAGAACGGATGCTAGAATGTGCATCAGAGTTGAATTCCATACTTAAAAGTGGTATTTATTGCTGTTTTTTAAAATTGAGTGTTTTTGGTGCCCGGGGGAAAAAACGCGTGATGCCGGGGGTCAGAAAAAGTGGTGATTTGAAGCAAAAAAATTTTTTCATGTGCAAATGCAAGAACGGATGCTAGAATGTGCATCAGAGTTGAATTCCATACTTAAAAATGGTATTTATTGCTGTTTTTAAAAATTGAGTGTTTTTGGTGCCCGGGGGAAAAACGCGTGATGCCGGGGTCAGAAAAAGTGGTGATTTGAAGCGAAAAAATTTTTTCAAGGTCAAATGCAAGAACGGATGCTAGAATGTGCATCAGAGTTGGAATTCCATACTTAAAAATGGTATTTATTGCTGTTTTTTAAAATTGAGTGTTTTTGGTGCCCGGGGGAAAAAAACGCGTGATGCCGGGGTCAGAAAAAGTGGTGATTTGAAGCGAAAAAATTTTTTCAAGTCAAATACAAGAACGGATGCTAGAATGTGCATCAGAGTTGAATTCCATACTTAAAAATGGTATTTCTTGCTGTTTTTAAAAATTGAGTGTTTTTGGTGCCCGGGGGAAAAAACGCGTGATGCCGGGGTCAGAAAAAGTGGTGATTTGAAGCGAAAAATTTTTTTCAAGTCAAATGCAAGAACGGATGCTAGAATGTGCATCAGAGTTGAATTCCATACTTAAAAGTGGTATTTATTGCTGTTTTAAAAATTGAGTGTTTTTGGTGCCCGGGGGGAAAAAACGCGTGATGCCGGGGTCAGAAAAAGTGGTGATTTGAAGCAAAAAAATTTTTTCAAGTCAAATGCAAGAACGGATGCTAGAATGTGCATCAGAGTTGAATTCCATACTTAAAAATGGTATTTATTGCTGTTTTTAAAATTGAGTGTTTTTGGTGCCCGGGGGAAAAACGCGTGATGCCGGGGTCAGAAAAAGTGGTGATTTGAAGCGAAAAAATTTTTTCAAGTCAAATGCAAGAACGGATGCTAGAATGTGCATCAGAGTTGAATTCCATACTTAAAAGTGGTATTTATTGCTGTTTTTTAAAATTGAGTGTTTTTGGTGCCCGGGGGAAAAAACGCGTGATGCCGGGGTCAGAAAAAGTGGTGATTTGAAGCGAAAAAATTTTTTTCAAGTCAAATGCAAGAACGGATGCTAGAATGTGCATCAGAGTTGAATTCCATACTTAAAAATGGTATTTATTGCTGTTTTTAAAATTGAGTGTTTTTGGTGCCCGGGGGAAAAAACGCGTGATGCCGGGGTCAGAAAAAGTGGTGATTTGAAGCGAAAAAAATTTTTTCAAGTCAAATGCAAGAACGGATGCTAGAATGTGCATCAGAGTTGAATTCCATACTTAAAAATGGTATTTCTTGCTGTTTTTAAAAATTGAGTGTTTTTGGTGCCCGGGGGAAAAAACGCGTGATGCCGGGGTCAGAAAAAGTGGTGATTGAAGCGAAAAAATTTTTTCAAGTCAAATGCAAGAACGGATGCTAGAATGTGCATCAGAGTTGAATTCCATACTTAAAAATGGTATTTATTGCTGTTTTTTAAAATTGAGTGTTTTTGGTGCCCGGGGGAAAAACCGCGTGATGCCGGGGTCAGAAAAAGTGGTGATTTGAAGCGAAAAATTTTTTCAAGTCCAATGCAAGAACGGATGCTAGAATGTGCATCAGAGTTGAATTCCATACTTAAAAATGGTATTTATTGCTGTTTTTTAAAATTGAGTGTTTTTGGTGCCCGGGGAAAAAAACGCGTGATGCCGGGGTCAGAAAAAGTGGTGATTTGAAGCGAAAAAATTTTTTCAAGTCAAATACAAGAACGGATGCTAGAATGTGCATCAGAGTTGAATTCCATACTTAAAAATGGTATTTATTGCTGTTTTTTAAAATTGAGTGTTTTTGGTGCCCGGGGGAAAAAACGCGTGATGCCGGGGTCAGAAAAAGTGGTGATTTGAAGCGAAAAAATTTTTCAAGTCAAATGCAAGAACGGATGCTAGAATGTGCATCAGAGTTGAATTCCATACTTAAAAATGGTATTTATTGCTGTTTTTTAAAATTGAGTGTTTTTGGTGCCCGGGGGAAAAAACGCGTGATGCCGGGGTCAGAAAAAGTGGTGATTTGAAGCGAAAAATTTTTTCAAGTCAAATAAAAGAACGGATGCTAGAATGTGCATCAGAGTTGAATTCCATACTTAAAAATGGTATTTATTGCTGTTTTTTAAAATTGAGTGTTTTTGGTGCCCGGGGAAAAAAACGCGTGATGCCGGGGTCAGAAAAAGTGGTGATTTGAAGCGAAAAAATTTTTTCAAGTCAAATGCAAGAACGGATGCTAGAATGTGCATCAGAGTTGAATTCCATACTTAAAATGGTATTTATTGCTGTTTTTTAAAATTGAGTGTTTTTGGTGCCCGGGGGAAAAAACGCGTGATGCCGGGGTCAGAAAAAGTGGTGATTTGAAGCGAAAAAATTTTTTCAAGTCAAATACAAGAACGGATGCTAGAATGTGCATCAGAGTTGAATTCCATACGTAAAAATGGTATTTCTTGCTGTTTTTAAAAATTGAGTGTTTTTGGTGCCCGGGGGAAAAAACGCGTGATGCCGGGGTCAGAAAAAGTGGTGATTTGAAGCGAAAAATTTTTTTCAAGTGAAATGCAAGAACGGATGCTAGAATGTGCATCAGAGTGGAATTCCATATTTAAAAATGGTATTTATTGCTGTTTTTAAAAATTGAGTGTTTTTGGTGCCCGGGGGAAAAAACGCGTGATGCCGGGGTCAGAAAAAGTGGTGATTTGAAGTGAAAAAAAAAATTTCAAGTCAAATGCAAGAACAGATGCTAGAATGTGCATCAGAGTTGAATTCCATACTTAAAAATGGTATTTATTGCTGTTTTTAAAAATTGAGTGTTTTTTGGTGCCCGGGGGAAAAACGCGTTATGTCGCGGTCTGAAAAATTGGTGCTGAAATTCGAAAATACCATTTTTAAGTATGGAATTCCACTCTGATTCAAATTCTAGCATCTGTTTTTGTATTTGACTTGAAAAATTTTTTTCGCTGCTGAGCACCAATTTTTTTGACTGCGGCATCCAATAAACAAGCGGAGGCGCTCATTGCTCCTATGGCCATGTCCACCATCATCTGGAGTGATAGGCTCGAACTCATCCCATACAACAGGACTTAGATTCGCTCCAATTCGTTTGCTGTGATAACTGATGCATTCTGCCTTTATCTGTCGGCACAAGGTTTTGTAGCGACTTTTGAAGTGAGCTACGTAGCCAGTTTTTTTGTTTTACTGAAGTTTCCTTTTTATTATGGGTAATTTGTTTTTCCTGGTTTTGTGGTTTATTAGTGGTGCGTATAGTTTGATTATTCTTTTGTGCAAAATAATGTTATAATGGTCTTCGGCAGTGTTTGCAGCCAGTGAACAGAGTTTGCCAATCAAGAGATGTGAGGTCGTCAGTTATGAGATCATAGTTGGCTTTTCTAAAGTTATACTTTGGGATTCTGTCATTATGACCGTCTTTGTAAGGACATAAGTTGAGACAAAAGTCAATCATGCTGTGGTCACCGTTGGAAAAGCGTTCATTTATTTGTAGACCATAGATCAGTGTTTCTCAACCTGGCAGTTTGAAGATGTGTGGACTTCAACTCCCAGAATTCAACTCCCAGATGTGTGGGACTTCAACGCTGGCTGGGGAATTCTGGGAGTTGAAGTCCACACATTTTCAAACTGCCAAGGTTGAAGAACACTGCCATAGATTGAGTTTTAAACTTGAGCATCATTGTTTTTACTTTTATCCAAAGCTCATGGCATTGAAGTGAAACCAGTCTTGGTGCCTGTGATGAAATCCAATTTTTTAAACTACTGGTTCTGTGGGCGCGGCTTGGTGGGCGTGGTGTGGCTTGGTGGGTGTGGGCTTGGTGGGCGTGGCAGGGGAAGGATACTGCAAAATCTCCATTCCCACCCCACTCCGGGGCCAGCCAGAGGTGGTATTTGCCGGTTCTCCGAACTACTCAAAATTTCTGCTACCGGTTCTGCAGAACCTGTCAGAACCTGCTGGATTTCACCCCTGCTTGGTGCACTTTCTGATTCCACCACAGTTTTGGGGAGGTGGAGTGGGTTTCCGGCTCCCCACTCCGAAACTCAGAGCAGCTTCTGGCTTAGCACTGTGACGTGTTCTGAATCCAAAAGGTATCTATTTGAAATCTCTTGTCTCTTGATTTTCGGCTTGAAATTAGGTTTGATGTCGTGGCTGAGGCTGAATGCAATGAGTGGGGAGAAAAAACTGCACTGCTTTGAAATGGGATTTACCATGCCCAGTTTCAAAAATGAGTGAGTATTTCTTGAACTGTAGGTTAAGAGTATATGACAGTTTGGCCTGAATCTAACTCACGACATTATTTTTTCCTGAAATCAATTTTACAGCCTGCGAAAGTGAGATTTGGAGACTTTGTTCAGGCCCAGGCAGATAATGTCCAAGAACTGTGTAATATATATATATATATATATTTCCCCCCATAAAACAAAAAGATCTACTCTGCAAAAAGAATGCTGCATCAGTTATCTCTTTATCCTGACTCAGTTTGAATGTAGAGGATTTTTTAAAAAAACAAATATTGAGAAATTGCATTTGTTTGGCATCTCATAAAATATATAGTTTTTTCTGGGTGGTAGTTTTGTGCAATTTAATTATAAAGTGAAAATCAAGAGGGAAAAGGCACCAGAGACAAGCACAACACGAGCAGATATTTACTCATCTGAATATATTATCTCGGTGGTGAAAACTACTTACTTTCCCTACCGGTTCAGAAGTGCATGCTCCACGTGCACTTTTTCACCTGTGCTCGCACACAGCTTTTTCACCCTCTGCTCATTCGCAGAACGCTTTGCGCATGCACAGAGGGTTAAAAAAAAAAGAAAATGGCGACGTCCAGGTGGGTGGGGCGGAGCCTCACGCTACCACCGCTACCGGTTCTCCGAACCACTGGCGACCGCCATTACTGGTACGCCCATACCGGGCCAAACTGGTAGCATTTCACCCCTGTATTATCTGAAATTGAGAGCGATTCGGAGACAGATTGGTAAACAGAGAGAGGTGACTTCTCCTTTGTACAAACCAAGATTGGTAAACTGGGGGATTGTTGATTTGTAGAAAGAGGAAACCACCACTCTCTGTTCATTCTTTTTTTTTAAAATAAGAATGACAAAACAATGTGTGAACACTGTGGCACCTGGGCACCGTACATTCCAATACATATAAAACTGATCAGATAAACATTATTATTACATTCAATCAACGTATGCATTTCTAATAACAATACACATCTCTCTCTCTCTCTCTCTCTCTCTCTCTCTCTCTCTCTCTCTCTCTCTCTCTCTCTCTCTCTCTCTCTCTCTCTCTCTCTCTTATCTATCTATCATCTATCTCTATTTCTTTCTTTCTTTCTTTCTTTCTTTCTATCATCTATCTATCTATCTATCTATCTATCTATCTTTCTTTCTTTCTTTCTATCTATCTATCTATCTATCTATCTATCTATCTATCTATCTATCTATCTATCTATCTATCTATCTATCTATCTATCTATCTATCTATCTATCTATCTATCTATCTATCTATCTATCTATCTATCTATCTATTTATTTATTATGGTGTTCTTTATATGCTGCCCAACTCCCGAAGGACTCAGGGCGGCGTACAACAGAAAAAAATACAAGACACCAATTCATAAATAACACATTAAAACGAGATATATAAAAATTAAAAAACACATTTTAAAATCATCCAATACCCATTCAATAACCATACATACTTGGGGGTGAGCTTGAGTGGATTAAGCTCTACTATCTATCTATCTATCTATCTATCTATCTATCTATCTATCTATCTATCTATCTATCTATCTATCTATCTATCTATCTATCTATCTATCTATCTATCTATCTATCTATCTATCTATCTATCTATCTATCATCTATCTGTGTTTCCCCAAAAATAAGACCGGGTCTTATATTAATTTTTGCTCCAAAAGATGCATTGTCTTATTTTCCAGTTAGGTCTTATTTTCGGGGAAACACGCTAGGTTCTCCATTATTATACCCCTTCTTCTTCCCCTTTCCTCCAATCCATTCTGCCTTCCTGAAACTTAAACTCATCATTTCATCTTCCGCAGGCTGGACTGATGGAGAACCATTTTAATCTCATTCAACGTGGTTTCTTTTAAAAAAGGGATTTAAAAAGTGCCGTCCGTTTTCCCCACGATGCTCTTGAAATTAAAAGTATCCAGCTCTGCCAAAGAACAATTTCCACTTCCCTGATCATCCTCATTATTCTTCTCTCAGCCTGTTCCAATTTCTCGGAATCTATTTTGTTAATTGAAGCCCAGTGTGTGTATCTACACAATGGAGCTTAGCCGTAACTTGTACACTCAGCACGGTAGTTGCTAATTAACATCGAATGGGTAAAAAGTGACCCGTCCTTTTCTTTCCTGTTAAAACTATGGAATTCAAGGGTTACAAACTAGGTGGTGTGCCCCAGCCTTTTAACCCTGGTCAATCGTCTAACTCTCATTTGGTTGTAAATCTAGACCAGGAGTGTCAAACTCGATTTCATTGAGGGCTGCATCAAGGTTGTGTTTGACCTCAGAGGGCCAGGGGGGGGAGTGGGGTGTGGCTGGGGTGTGTGGTCATGGTGGTCATGGCTGGGGGTGGATGTGGCCAAGATGGGCATGACACGGGACTCGTGTCGGGGGCACCTGTGGTGGCCAAGAGCTAAAGCAGGATTTCCCTGAGACCCTCCCTCACTCTCATT
Source organism: Diadophis punctatus similis (assembly GCA_023053685.1). Classification (NCBI taxonomy): domain Eukaryota; kingdom Metazoa; phylum Chordata; class Lepidosauria; order Squamata; family Dipsadidae; genus Diadophis; species Diadophis punctatus. Next base: position 128,700 of record JALIGW010000168.1, read on the forward strand.
ATAATCTCCTTCCTTCCTTCCTTCCTTCCTTCCTTCCTTCCTTCCTTCCTTCCTTCCTTCCTTCCTTCCTTCCTTCCTTCCTTCCTTCCTTCCTTCCTTCCTTCCTTCCTTCCTCTTCCCTCATTTCCCCTTCTTTCCTTCTTTTATTTCCTTCCTTCCTTCCTTCCTTCCTTCCTTCCTTCCTTCCTTCCTTCCTTCCTTCCTTCCTTCCTTCCTTCCTTCCTTCCTTCCTTCCTTCCTTCCTTTTCTTCTTTTTCCTTCCCTCTTCATTCTCCTTTCTTTTTCCTTCCCCTCTTTCCTTATATTTTCCTTCCTTGCTCTCTTCCCATCTTTTTCTTTGTCTTTCATCTTTCCCTTTCTCCTTTCCTGTCCCTTCTTGCATGCTCAATTGCAAAAGGGGAAGCATTTATCCTTTTTTAAAGTTTGTTTTGATAGCCCTCTGCTAGTGAAAATAGAGCCCGGGGGGGGCACGCAGAGCCCCCTGTGCCTCATTTTCAGTGGGAACAACCTCCTGCAGGCCTCTGACAGCAAAAACGGGGCACGGGGGGGGGGGGATGTGCACCTCCTTGCTGGTTTTCTTGCAGACATTTCATTACCCAACTAGGGAACACCATCAGTGCTACAAGGCTATGGGGTTTGCGAAGTGGAGGAGAAGGAAAAGGGAGGGGAAGGAGGAGGAGGAGGAGGAGGAGGAGGAGGAGGAGGAGGAGGAGGAGGAGGAGGAGGAGGAGGAAGGGGAGGACAATGACTGGAGTCCTTGGTGCTCTTTTGAGCTTGGTTGTTTTCTTTCAGGTGTTTCATTAGCCAAACTAGGTAACATCATCAGTGCTCGTGTTAGGAAGAGAAGGGGGGGAGGAATTATCCCCCGTAGAGGTCGATGGATCTTTGCTTCCCTTTTGAAGTCATTCTCATTAGAAAATAAAACCGAGATTCAAATCTAATTAACAAAATATTTATTTCAGTAGAAAATAATAAAAAGAATCCTTAGTAAGCTACATCTTATCGGCTAATGAATAAATCACTTCTACCTTCAGCAGAAATGGCGGAAGAGAAGGAAGGAGGAAACTTCTGGAATGCAGGCATGCGTAATAGAATATATCATACGTCTGCTTGACCATAAATACAAGAAACAGTAGAAAACATAGAGATGCACAAACTGACAATATTCACATCGTGACAGCTAGTAAAGAGTGGGGTTTGCTCTCAGTTTACATTCTAGCAGCTTTCCCTGTCAGTGTGGGCAGTTGTGGTTACCTAGTTTGGGTAATGAAACGTCTACAAGAAAACAGCCAAGCTCAGAGAGCACCTAGGACCCCTCATTTCAACCCTGAGCTACAAATATTTTCCTTTTTTTTATCTAACTGTATTCCCCTTGTAGGGAAATGCAAGCTAGAAAAAAATGCTTCAATAATCAAATAATTTCATGTGGCTGTGATCTGTGAGTTTTTATTTTATTTATTTATTTGGTAGTTTTTCTATGCCGCCCTACTCCCTCAGGACTCAGGGCGGCGTACAACATTTTATAAAAACTCCAAACAAATCGTTAAAAAGACAGTTTAAAAACAATTTAAAAAACCTATAAACAACATACATACATGGGGGAGACATCAGATATAAAGTCATCTCAAAACCCCGCCTGCAGGAAGAGCCATGTCTTAATGGCTTTTCGAAAGGCCAGCAAGGTGGGGATGGTTCAGATCTCTGGGGAAGTTGGTTCCAGAGAGCGGGGGCCCCTACAGAGAAGGCCCTCCCCCTCGGCCCCGCCAGTCGGCACTGTTTGCCTGACGGGACCTGGAGGAGACCTACTCTGTGGGACCTAACCGGTCGAAGGGAAGAATGAGGCCGAATGCGGTCCCGGAGATAGCCTGGTCCTAAGCCATGTAGGGCTTTAAAGATGATGATCAGCACCTTGAATTGTACCCGGAGACCAATGGGCAACCAATGCAACTGGCGGAATATAGGTGTCATGTGGGTGTACCTTGAAACACCCACCACAGCACGCACAGCTGCATTTTGCACCAGTTGAAGTCTCTGAATACTCTTCAAGGGTAGCCCCACGTAGAGCTATTTTCCCCGTACATTTTACTACAACAGCTATGTTTTGACCATATGTATTTATGGAGACATTTGTCCAATGGAAGACTAGGGAAAAATCTAACTTTTGGGAGAAACTACAAATAAGGATTACTGTGGATGGTAGCCTGAGCTGAACCTTCATTAATAACAGAGGTAAAAGCTATGTGATTTTATTCCTTGTTGCAGAGATAAGTCTGTCATGATTTTATGATGATCTGACTGACAGGATCCACAGCTTGTCTTTCATTATTGCGTTGAAACTAGTGGAAATAGAAAAAATAATAATAATTCAGAAATGCATTATGCATAATATGTTGGTTGCCGGTTTTTATTTGCATAAGTATTCTGTGGGATCTAGTCCTGTTTATTGTGCCAGTTAAGATTTTAGTTTATGAAATTAGGTTTGTTGCTATGTTGTTGTAAGGAGGAATAATTTGACTTTAATTGCATACTGTATTTTAATTTGCATATGAGATAGTGGGGTTTGTACGGTGCCTGTGGTAATATGGTCACTAATGGTTCAAGATAAATCATGTGCTTACTATTACTGCTAATCTCGGATGAGCTGCATGCCAGCTTCTTCATCTAACCTGCCATAATGTTAATTCAGCCTGGTAATTTCAAATAATTCAGGAATACTGCATCCAGTTTGGGTCGCCATGATATTAAAAAAAAGATGTTGAGACTCTGGAAAGAGTGCAGAGAAGAGCAACAAAGATTATTAGGGGACTGGAGGCTAAAACATATGAAGAACGGTTGCAGGAACTGGGTATGTCTAGTCTGATGAAAAGAAGGACCAGGGGTGACAGGATAGCAGTCTTCCAATATTTGAGGGGCTCCTACAAAGACGAGGGGGTCAATCTATTCTCCAAAGCACCTGAGGGTAGAACAAGAAGCAATGGGTGGAAACCAATCAAGGAGAGAAGCAACTTAGAACTAAGGAGGAATTTCCTGACGGTTAGAAGAATTCATCAGCGGAACAAGTTGCCTCCAGAAGTTGTAAATGCTCCGACACTGGAAGTTTTTAAGAAGAGATTGAACAACTCATAGTCTAGTGAAAAGAAGGACACAGGGGGGGGCATGATAGCAGTATTCCAGTATTTGAGGGGCTCCTACAAAGACGAGGTCAACCTATTCCCCAAAGCAACAAAAGGCAAGACAAGAAACAATGGATGGAAATTAATCAAGGAGAGAAGCAACCTGGAGTTAAGGAGAAACTAACAGTGAGAACAATTAACCAGTGGAACGAAATTGCCTTCAGAAGTGGTGAGTGCTGGAGGCTTTTTAAAAGAGTGTGGACAGCCATTTGTCCAAACGGGTATAGGGCAGAGGTCTTCAAACTTGGCAACTTGTGGACTTCAACTCCCAGAATTCTCCAGCCAGCATATCTGGCTGGAGAATTCTGGGAGTTGAAGTCCACAAGTCTTAAAGTTGCCAAGTTTGGGGACCCCTGGTATAGGGTTTCCTGCTTGGGCAGGGGGTTGAAATAGAAGAGAGTCCGAGGTCCCTTCCAAATCTGTTATTCCATTATTATCATCTTGCTTAAGCCCGGCTTTCCCCCCCATGTCACCTGCTGACACTCTGCAAGGGACTAACCTAATAAAAGAGAGGTGTTTTAATTTCGTCAGCTTCTGAACCAGCAGTAAATGATGTCACCGCAACAGGTGGAGCCGAAATGGTCTGCTTTTTGTGTGTGGAGGGTTTTGAGGTGGAAGTGTTCCTTGAAGAAAGGTCGATGTGTGAAGTCTTTCTGAGCGTCCCCCGAACACGAAACACCTCCCCCAGAAAATTGGGGAAAACGAGATCGCAAAAATAAAAACGGGGAAGTCCCATTGCATCCCGCAAGGATAATAAAGGGGCCAAGAACTTCCTGTGGTCTGGAGTTGCAGCAGAGAAGGGCTCAGTGGTGAAATCCAATTTTTTTACTACCGGTTCTGTGGGCGTGGCTTGATGGGCGTGGTGTGGTGGGCGTGGTAGGGGAAGGATACTGCAAAATCCCCATTCCCTCCCCACTCCTGGGGGAAGGATATTGCAATCTCCATTCTCACCCCACTCCGGGGCCAGCCAGAGGTGGTATTTGTCGGTTTTCTGAACTACTCAAAATTTCCATTACCAGTTCTCCAGAACCTGTCAGAACCTGCTGGATTTCACCCATGAAAGGGCTTCTTCATAGAGAGCAAAGAAACAGTGGAGCTTGGATTGTCTGCTAGGCAAGAAGAGGACAGAGATGGATCCTCCCTGGCAGTTTACAGAGTACATCTAATACTTATGCGGATTTGTGCTTTAGTCTGGCAAGATTCTGTCTATAGGTGAGCAACAACAAAGCAACTACTCAGAAATTATTTATTTATTTTATTTATTTATTTGTGAGATTTATATACCGCCTCAGAATTCAAGCACTCTCTAAGCAGTTTACACCAGTAAGCAATGTATATTTTTTATATTGCCCCCAACAATCTGGGTCCTCATTTTACCTACCTCGGAAGGATGGAAGGCTGAATCAACCTTGAGCCGGTAAGATTTGAACCGCTGACCTGCGGATGACAGTCAGCTAAAGTAGCCTGCAGTACTGCGCTCTAACCGCTGTACCACCTTGGCTCATTCCAATTCCAACAATTCCACCTGTTGTTCTTGGTTTTTCCCCCCTCATTGTCTAAAAAGAAAAAGAAAAACTCCACTATTGTGTTTGACAGGGCTGTGTCAGCCATATATTTAATTTTTTTTTTAAAAAGCCCAATTTTTCCCTACCTGGTAATGGCTAGTGAATTAACATGTTTATGCAAAGAAGGGCATTCAAACATCTGAGAACCTAACATAATTAAGATTTGCCTGACACATTTGTAACTTGAGCTTCAGCCATCTCTGGGAATTATTGCTATAGTTATCGCTTTAGTAGGTATTAAATCGGAGTAATTATTACAAGCACCCATGAGATAGACAGTGCGGTTGGCACACACTGCTTTCGTTTTGGAAAGTCAAAAACTTGCATCTCTCAGCTAAGCCATTTAATAAAGGAGAACAAACCGATCCTGCGTAATCAAATTACAAAAAGAGATTTATGAGGCTATAAGGCAAGTTATCCGAGGCTTTAAAAGAGGATATTGACTAGGTACCGCTTTTGTCTTGAAATATCTGTTTATTACAAGCTCTGTGCTATTCAAGGTATGGCTAATGTCAAACATAAGGAATCGGCTGATAGTTTCCGATAATTTAGGGTGCCATCTCAGAAAGGTATATAATGTTCTATTTCTGGTCTGTGTCTGTTCACAAGTCCGTCCAGTTTCTACATTAAGAGCAGATTTGTTTCAGAAGGATTGGCCTTTGAAGTTGATAGCTTAATAAGATTTCCCACCCATCCACACCTGAAAAATACGCATGCATTTATTTTCTCAAAAGTCTATGTCTATAAACCTTGGTTGGCCAAAATGTGCACCTGGATATGACCTTTCCTGAGCTGAAGATTTCTGAGGCTCAAACTGAGGGGACAATGTGGACAACTAATTTTCTTGATATCTCTGGAGATTCTCAGTCCTCCAGGTCATGGTTGTCCCAAAGATGCTTTTTCAAGAAGCAACTGGACTTTCTGGTTTTTTTCTTTTGAAGACGTTTCGCTTCTCATCCAAGAAGCTTCTTCAGCTCTGATTGGATGGTGGGGAATGGAAGGATTTATACTCCTTGCAAACAGCCGGTCATTTGCATTCCTTTAGCGAGTTGTTAAGGCCACCTGAAGGTTTATCTGTGACCTCAGGATCACCTGAGTAGTGCAAATGGGTGCAGAGCCTTCTTGGAATTGCTGAAAGGACCCCCCCCCGCATGTGCCCTGCCCCTCCTGCCTATTTTTGGCTTCCAGGTTGGTGCAGGAGGCTTTCCAGGCCCAAAACAGGGTGTGGGGGTGCCGTGTGAGCCCCCAAAATGCGATGTGAGTGCCCCCCGCACATGCCTCACACATGCACACTCGCATCCCCCTACATGCGCCCCCCCCACGCAAGCGCGGCAGAGACCCAAAAACCAGCAGGCCGGCAGGTGGCACATGCGCATGCGCGGTGGAGCTGGGCTGGGGCGATGGCTGGTGTGTCCGCAGAGAGGGCTCTGCATGCCACCTGTGGCATGCGTGCCATAGATTTGCCAACATGGCCCTATACCATTTCAGACAAATGGTTATCCAATCTCTTCTGAAAAACTTTCAGTGTTGGAGTATTTACAACTTCTGGAGGCAAATTGTTCCACTGCTGAATTGTTCTAACTGTCAGGAAATTTCTCCTTAGTTCTAGGTTGCTTCTCTCCTTGATTAGTTTCCATCAGTTGCTCCTTGTTCTGCCTTCAAGTGATTTGGAGAATAGCTTCACTCCCTCTTGTTTGTGGCAGCCCCTGAGATATTGGAAGACTGGTATCATATCTCCCCTGGTCCTTCTTTTCATTAAACTAGACATACCCAGTTCCTGCAACCGTTCTTCATATGTTTTAGCCTCCAGTCCCCTAATTGTCTTTGTTGCTCTTCTCTGCACTCTTTCTAGAGTCTCAACATCTTTTTTACATCGTGGTGACCAAAACTCTCAACATTTGAGAGCATCATCTCCCTCACTGACCTTGAAGGATGCCTCACTTACTATCCAGTCACTGATGAGGAGTAACAGGTCTCAATCAAAGAGTTAATCCTTTTCTGTTCCCAAGTGGGGAATCCATAGGTGGGCAAAGCCAGGATGTCTTCCTTCCGTGGATCCCAATCTGCTTTATATAGGCGATGGGAGAAAAATAAAATCCGTTCCTTTGATGGGCCTGCCAACCTTTTCTGTTCCATGCTGCTTCTCCATCAGTTGCATGGCTTGTCACAATCTGTCACAAGCTGATGCTTAACTTCAGAAGCTAAGATAATATGGAGCTAATGGTTCCATTAGCTTATTACTGCCAGGGAAAAAGAAAGGAAGAAATTCGTCTTAATAGCTTGGAAGATGGCCAAAATATGCATTTAATCAGGAAATTAGATAAACGGGGAGAGCTGCTGGAGGAATACCAGATGGAAAGGAGACTAAATACATTGAGAAGAGTGGGACTGGGGGAGGGAGGGGAGAGAATTGCAGGTTGGGTGACTACCTTCCATTCTCTTCTTATGTTTCTTGTAGTGGTGGAGCTGTCAGTGGCAACTACTCACAACTTATTTATTTATTTAATTTGTAACCCACCTTTGTTATTTTTTTTACAAATAGGTCAAGGTGATGATCATATCCAGTGCACCTTCTTCCTCCTATTTTCCCCATAGTGGCAACCTTGTGAGGTGGATTGGGCTAAGAGAGAGAGAGAGAGACTGGCTCAAAGCCCACCCAGCAGCTTTCTTGCCTAAGGCGGTACTAGAACTCCCAGTCTTCTGATGATTAGCCCAAAGTCACCCAAGCTGGCTTTCATGCCTAAGGCTGGACTAGAACTCACAGTCTCCTGGTGATTGGCCCAGATTCACCCAACCAACTTTTATGCCTAAAGAGGGACTAGAACTCACAGTCTTGGCCCAAAGTCATCCAGCTGGCTTTCATGCCTAAGGCTGGACTAGAACTCACAGTCTCCTGGTGATTGGCCCAGATTCACCCAACCAACTTTTATGCCTAAAGCGGGACTAGAACTCACAGTCTCCTGGTGATTGGCCCAAAGTCACCCAGCTGGCTTTCATGCCTAAGGCTGGACTAGAACTCACAGTCTCCTGGTGATTGGCCCAGATTCACCCAACCAACTTTTATGCCTAAAGCGGGACTAGAACTCACAGTCTCCTGGTGATTGGCCCAAAGTCACCCAGCTGGCTTTCATGCCTAAGGTAGGACTAGAACTCACAGTCTCCTGGTGATTGGCCCAGATTCACCCAACCAACTTTTATGCCTAAAGCGGGACTAGAACTCACACTGGTGATTGGCCCAGTGTCATCCAACTGCCTAAGGCAGAACTAGAACTCACTGTCTTTTTGGTGATCGGCCTGTAGTCACCCAGCTGGCTTTCAAGCCTAAGGTGGGACTAGAACTCACGGCCCCCTGCTTTTTAGGCTGATGTCTTAACGACTAGACCAAACTGGCTCTCAATTAATTGTTTGTAAAAGGGAACATGGTGTGTTGTCATGCTATGTTTCTTGAGCAAGAGTATGAAAGTGGTACCTTGAAATCAGAGGTGGGTTCCTGCCGGTTCGGACCAGTTCTATGGAACTGGTAGCGGGAATTTCCCCCCGCTCGCCGAACCGGCAGCGATGGCTGGCTGGCCACGCCCCCGAACCGGCGCTCTCGGCGGCGCCATAGGCACCACCATTTTGTTATTTGCTTCTGCACATGCGCAGAAACAGGGTTTTTAGTACTGCGCATGCACGCGCGAGCCCAAGCGGCGCGTGAGGAAATGAACTGGCAGCGAGGTAAGTTAGCTTGAAATAGTCTCACCTCTACCATCTCTAGCCAACATGGCCGAGGATTGTGGGAACCCTCATCCCAAACAACTTTAGAGCAGTGTATTTCCAAAAACGAACAGGCTCCATATATCTTAAGGATCTCCACTTCACGGCAGAGTGCTATTTATTTTAGTTTTCTCTGGCAGGTCTTATTTTTTTTCCTGGTGCCAATTTGGAACACTTCTCAAAAGTTTGGGGGTGGAGATGTCCAAAAATATTTAACCTGTGAAGCTTTGGGGGCGGCAAGGTGAATGGCATTTTTTTTTAATATAAAGAAGCCTCTTGTATTTCAAATGAAAGCCGAGGAACGTCACATCCTCGTTGTCATGACAACGTAGCACATTAGGACTTGGAGGAGAGGAATAATAAAAAGTCAACAAGGCTAGTGAGACCAACAGCGGGCTCCGTGCTGCAAATGGTCTTGTTTCGGGGATTTTTCCCCCTTTCTCTCTTTTTGGCTTGAGGGTCTTTTTCTTTCTTATTTTTTGAAAGCTTCTCCTGAATGCCTGACCTTTTGCAAACACCATTCTGAAAAATTGAGGTATTTTTTTTAAAAACAACAACAACACAAAGGAAGAAATTGGGCATTAGGAAAGGTGATGGACAACAGTAAAAAAACCCCACCCACAAAACACTCACCTTCCCATCAAGTCATTAAAATTGCCTGTGAGTGTGTTCGAGAGGTCTATTTATAATGAGCAATCAAGACATCTGGCAGTTCTGACCTAGGCTTCCTGATAAATCATAAAACACAAACGTAGTCCCCAAAAACTCTTTTTTTACTTCAGTGGCTGTGAATGTTGTTCATTCCCAGCTGTAATAAGTCCTAAACAGTGTTAATTAGTCCGACAGAAGTCTGCCACAGTCTTTTGGAAGAAAGCTGATAAGCACCAACCTTTATCTCTCTTGACACGCTGCCAAAGGCCTAACTGGCAAGGAGCTTTGCAAGGCCAAACAGAACACGGAGTCAGAACGGAGCTGCTGAGTTACACCGATCAGAATTCAACCAAGTTGCTTCCTGCAACGAGCACATCCATTTGTCCCTCTTTTATGTCCTATAGGAGGGGCCAATCATCTCCAAGCCTTACTCCCAAGTAGTCCTTTTCTTCCTCAACTATACTTGCCTTCTGGCAGCTCTGCGCATGCGCGCATTGGGAACAGGCTCCCGCTGTTCCTCTGCCTTGCTCATGTCAACCTCTGGAGGCTCTGGAGTCAGCACAGGCCTCCCAGATGGCCCGGGCTGGATCTCTGCCTCTGGCATCGAGCCTTCTCCAGACTCCAGGACTGGCTCATGTTCCTCCCCAGCCTCCTCACTATCCGACTCTGCTGCCAGCTCTGCAGGCTGCTGGCTGACCACAACACTGGCCAAACCTAATGTACAGTTGAGGGGGAAATCTTTTACTTGGTTCCTTTAACAAAATAATGAAAGGACATGCACACATGCATGGGGGGGGCGCATGGAATTATGGGTGTGGGCACGTGCGCGCGTGATCCCCAGCGCTCCCCCTCTTTTGGCACACGAACCAAAAAAGGTTCGCCATCACTGCCATAGAGTGCTGAACCAACAGCTCTTCTTAAGCAGCAATGCAGTCTATGAAGCCACTTTGGGGAACTCTCCAGGGTGCTGAAAGCAACCAAATCCTGTTGGTTTACCAATCTCATTAAATCAATTTGGGCCAATAACTACCTCTAATAGGCCACAACGTATTTCAACAGTGATGGAAAGAAGTATTTGGGCCTTGCTCACAAGCAACCCCTAGCCTTTTTCATTGTTAAAAATAATTTCTTATTGAAAGTTTTACAAAGAACATACAAGCAAACACAAACCGATAAAGAATAATCCTCGACTTGCAACCCCCGTTACAACTGGAATTTCCATCATAAGCCACTGTGGTAATAAGTTGAATTGGATCAAATTTTGCAACAATTTGTATAGTGGTTGTTAAGCAAATCATGTGGTTCTTCAGTGAATCCAACCTGCTTGTTCTTTTGCTGGAAATCAGGAAGAAGGGTAGCCAATTGTGTTCACACGACCGCAACACAATTGTGCAATTGGCCTTAAAAGCAAGCTGATTGTCAAGCACTTGAATTGTGATCCTGTGATCGTGAGGGTGGGCGCAACAGTTGTAACTGTAAATGCAGGTCACAAGTCACTTTTTCTGCCGCTGTTTAACTTTGAACCATCATTAAACAACTGGTGATAAGTTGAGGACTACCGTTAAAAGCCGTAACGAAAGAAAGGAGGAAGAAAATGCAGAATAAAAAGAGAATAAAAAGAAATGGAAAGAAGAAGCTTCCAATTTCCTTTGTAGCAAATATAGGCACAGCTAACAAAATTATCTCTTACCCTATGATTACATAAGAAAGCTAACAAGTTGCCTTTTTCACACAAAGCTGAACAACATTTTTTAGATGAAGGCACATTACAGTCCAATAGCAATAGCACTTAGACTTTTATACTGCTTCACAGTGCTTTACAGCCCTCTCTAAGCGGTTTACAGAGTCAGTATATTGCCCCCAACAACCTAGGTCAGTGATGGCGAACCTTTTTTCCCTCGGGTGCCGAAATAGTGCAAGCGCGCGCTATCGCATGCGTGCGCGTGCCCACACCCATATTCAATGCTCCCCATGCACCCCCACTCCCCCATTTCCTGACTTCTGGTGGGCCCGGTAGGCCCATTTTTCGCCCTCCCCAGGCTCCAGAGGCTTTCATGGAGCTTGGGGAGGGCAAAAACACCCTCCCCTGCCCCCATAGAGGCCCTCCGGAGGCCGAAAACGCCTTCCCAGAGCCTCCATGCGAGCCAAAAATCAGCTGGTGGGCACCCACATGCGCGCTGGAGCTGAGCTAGAGCAACAGCTCGTGTGCCAGCAGATATGGCTCCGCGTGCCACCTGTGGCACGCGTGCCATAGGTTCGCCATCACGGACCTAGGTCCTTGTTTTACTGACCTCGGAAGGATGGAAGGCTGAGTCAACCTTGAGCCTGGTGAGGATCAAACTCATATTGCCCCCAACAATCTAGGTCCTTGTTTTACTGACCTCGGAAGGATGGAACCTTGAGCCTGGTGAGGATCAAACTCCAGGCTGTGGGCAGAGTTAACCTGCAATACTGCATTGTCATCTCTGCACCACCATGTCTCATGTAAAGACCAGTCAGGACCAGGATAAAAACTGCCACACGAGATATTGCTAATGCTGTTACTGAAACCATTGTTTTTCTATCATCATTAAGCCACCTGGTGTGTGCTGATGGCTGGAAAGATGCTTCCCCAATTAACCAAATCAATTTTGGATTTGGGATGCTTTTTTTTTTTTTTTTTTGAGGGACACGTTGATGGAGAATTTTCCTGCTTGGATTCAGATAATGCCTGTAAAAACATTTTTTTAAAAAAAAAATTATTAAAATGCAAATTGTGTCATTGCAGAACTGCTCGCTGATTAAATGGAAGACACATTTACTTAGCACTCGGTGCAGTCAAATGTAATCAAGATTGAATTGATTTTATATTCAATTCGTGTAAACACTGCTCACTCGAACTCTTAAAAAAAATCCATAAAGTAGCACAAAATTACTGGATCCATTTTTCAAAAGGATGTATGCTTAAGTACGGAACTCCTAATGCTCTTTATATGTGCGCGGCGCTAAGAATGTATAAATAACTGGACTCCTTACGTGGCCTAATTCTGGAGGCTATCAAAATCGGGAGCTTAAATGTTGACCATTTTTCAAGGATACTTCTATTTTCTGTCTTCTCAGTGAATTAATTAAATTCATTAACTTGACAGGCAGAAAAACCCAGGCCACTGAGATGCTCAGATTTCTAAAATTGAGATTGGTTTCATTATAATAGGTCCAGCAAAGAAACATTTCTGATCACTATTCAACCCGCTACAGCACAACCGACAGATTTCAGATTGTGAAAAGGATTAACATACATCAAAAACTTCTCAGAAAGAAAAAAAATAGATCTGCGATGGCAAACCTGGGGCACGCGTGCCACAGGTGGCATGCAGAGCCCTCTCTGCGGGCACGCCAGCTGTCGCCCCGGCCCAGGTGTGGGTTCTGGATTCTGCTACTGCCGGTTCGCTCAGGGACGCGCGCGCACTTCCGTCGCAATGCGAACCGGTAGGGAAAGTAAGTGGAACCAGGGGTGGGTTCCTACCGGTGCGGTCTTGCCTGTTCGTCGCCACAGAGCCGAAGAAGCTGTTGGTGTTCGTGGCATGGGGCTTCCCCCGCCCGCTTTCCCTGGCCGCCGGGACGCCGCCGTTTGTGTTCTTTTGCCCTCTGCACATGCGCAAAGCATTCTGCTTGCGCAGAGGGCAAAAGAACGCAAATGGCGGCGTCCAGGCGGCTGGGGAAAGCAGGCGGGGGAAACCCCGCACTGCGAACGCCAACAGCTTCTTCGGCTCTGCGGCGACGAACAGGCAAGACCGCACCGGTAGGAACCCACCCCTGAGTGGAACCCACCCCAGGAGCAAACCCCACACTCCCTCACACTGATGAGGTTACTTAGTTGGATAATGAAATGTCTGTGAGCAAAGAGCCAACCCGAGAGAGTCCCAAGGACGCCACACTTCTGATCATTGGCGACTTTAAATCAAGGATTAAATGCTTGGATGCCAATAAGGTAATTTAATGAGTTTAAGTTATTGGGAGTTGCCCAAGCTCTTTTCACCTGGATGCCAGTCTTTCCATAGTCAGCAAGTGGACAATGAGTCTACCATCATAACAAAATCCTGACTTATCTTAACTAACTTACTGGGCTCAATGACTTCACTTCTATCTCCAGTGGCGCTTTTCATGAAGACGTTGCAACAAGCAATGGTAGTGGCTGCCATCTTGAATGGCTTTAAATAAGGACTAGCCCACTTTTGATTGACAGGTTCCCCCCAAATCAAACCCAGCACAAGTTTAAATATTGGTTGGAGCCAGCCTAGCTCTTTTTACATGCATATGTCTTTAAAGATTTTAAAGAGTGCAAGAAATGAGTTGTAGGATGTCTGTTTTTTTTGACATGCTGCACACACAATTTTATGCGTTTATGCATTTATTTATTTTTTTGCCAAGTGGGAAGCTTTCTAATAGAAGCCCTCATTATGCACATTTCACAGCCATTACATCCAACAAGCAGAATTAAACTTTAAGAAGTTTTTCCCCCTCTTTTTTTTACACGGGTTCTTCTTGTTAAGATGCCCATAAATTGGTGCATAAACAGAGCTGCAAATGAAAATTAATTCAGCTTGAAAAGTGCATTTGAAAGGGCACTGAAGCGAGGGGAAAATCAACAGACCAAAAGTCACATTTTTTTCTCCCAGAGAGCCAGGAATCAACACATCAAGGCAGAACAGGAATAAATAATTTCTCACTCTCTCTCTCTCTCTATATATATATACAGTCTCTCTCTCTCTCTCTCTCTCTCTCTCTCTCTCTCTCTCTCTCTCTCTCTCTCTCTCTCTCTCTCTCTCTCTCTCTCTCTCTCTCTCTCTCTCTCTCTCTCTCTCTCCGATCTATCTATCTATCTATCTATCTATCTATCTATCTATCTATCTATCTATCTATCTATCTATCTATCTATCTATCTATCTATCTATCTATCTATCTATCTATCTATCTATCTATCTATCATAAGTTAGAACTTATAACTCTTATGTTAGAACTTATAAGTTATTTATTACTTAGAATTTCTCTGGCCACCCATCTCAGTCAGTGACTCTCTGCAGCTTACAGTTCATAACATACATTACAGTTAAAACTTGGCTTATAACCATTTTTCACACTTAACAACCGTTGCAGCATCCTCCATGGTCACGTGATCAAAATTCGGACGCTTGGCCACTATCTCATATTTATGACGGCCCCGGGGGTCACGTGATCCCCTTTTGGGTCCTTCCGACAAGCCAAGTCAACGGGGAAACCAGATTCACTTAACAACCCTGTGGCTAACTTAACGACGGAAATGATTCACTTAACAATCGTGGCAAGAAAGGTCGTAAAATGGGGCAAAACTCACTTAACAAACATCTCGCTTAGCAACAGAAATTTTGGGCTCAACCATGGTTGTAGGCTGAGGAACGCCTGTATGGGATGATTCTCTTCCCTGCCTCGGTCCAAATTATTCATTTTTCAGCTCCACTGGAGAAGTATTTTTCTTTGTTAGTTCTCACTTAACAGATCACACTCATGGTTTCACATTTGTGAACTGCTGAGGATGCTACGGGCTTCAGAAATATTCCAAAATTTGTAAAGGTGATTTCCCCCTCTTTTTATTTGAGCCGCAGTGGCGCAGTGGTTAGAGTGCAGTACTGCAGGCTACTTCTGCTGACCGCCGGCTGCCTGCAGTTTGGCAGTTCGAATCTCACCAGGCTCAAGGTTGACTCAGCCTTCCGTCCTTCCAAGGTTGGTAAAATGAGGACCCAGATTGTTGGGGGCAAGAGGCTGACTTTGTAAACTGCTTAGAGAGGGCTGTCAAGCACTGTGAACCAGTATATAAGTCTAAGTGCTATTGCTATTGCTATTCCTATTTTTAAAGAAAGAAACAAGCAATTTTCCTATATTCCCTTTCTCATCCCATCTCAGTAATTTGCTCGGTTAAGAGGAATGGGCACAGGAATATGTGTGTGTATGTGTGTGTATATATGACACAGTTGCTCTCGTAAATGGAGCACAAAAATATGGCTTAAACACGAGGTGTTTGGGAAGTAATGCCATTAAGACAGCATGCGTGCGCATTAAGCTTCATTACCAAGAAATGCATACATATTTTAAAGCTGCCCTGTTGGGTAATAAGCTAGCCTCCTGGGAAATTTTTGTTCCCGGCTTCATTCTAGGGAAGAAATGGACGATTCTGTGTTTTAAAAATATCCAGTGCCTTGCCTGAATTGGCTGAAAACTAGCTGGACTCAGAAGCCGCCTTGGTCCAATCATTTAGCTCACTCCACTTCTCAATAGCTAAATTGCTTTGGATTCAAAACAATCTCCTTCAGGAGAAGAAAGTACATTTACTGGTGCTTTTTCAAATCTCGTTACCCCCACGGATAAAATAGCCCCTCGCCCTCCCAAAAGACTCAGAAACCTCGCTCGCCCCCCCCCAAAAGCGAACCCTCTTCTTTTTAGAATAATTTAAAGTTTTGATTCTGGCTGAAAATAGCAGCTCAGCGTTGCTGGGAATCTGGTTCTGTCTAAGGCTTGAAAATAAGAAGAGATTGCTCGGTATTTTACAGGTTGAATGGAAAAAAGAAAGAGATACAATGGAGGTCATTTCACAGACAGGCAGGCGCTGTGATTGCGGTATTATTGTGCCGTTTGGAGATATTTATAAAGCTCAGAATCATAGTGTTGGAGAGGACAAAGCTTCTAAGGATGCGGGGAGAAAAATGGCCATGCAACACCAGAGAATCCCAATGGGATAGACTATAACAACCATGTCTAAGCCGTAATTCACCGTTGGCTTATGCCTTTATTAGCACCAATTGAACTAATGCTCAAGAACTGGGGTATCGTATCAGAACAGGGGTTCAAAATACCGAGACAGTGGGTGCTGCAGGAAGGGGTTCATTGTGTATTTGTGGTCACCAGCTTGTCTTTTTTTTTTTACACACACACAGACAAACACACATACACAGAGACCACACAAACATACACAGATAGATGGGCATCCCGTTGTATAAACCCTGCAACTGTCTAATCAATTTGCTTCAGCTTATGGAACGAGTACAATGCAAATGTCCAGTTGGGGGTAGATCTAGTAGATTAGCTAGTAGTAGATAATAGTAAACGGCCCAAGCAAAGAAACTCCAAGACCACTCCCACCAATGCTGACAAGGCAAGGCACTGGAATTTAACGCGAGAGCGAACCCCACTCTATTCTAGCCCTGATGGTGTTACTTAGTTGGGTCATGAAATGTCTGCAAGAGAACAAGCAAGCTGAGAGATCACCAAGGATCCCACAATTCTCCTCCTCCTCCTCCTCCTCTTCCTCCAAATACAAGGGAACAACCAAACTCAGAGAATGCCAAGGACCCCACAGTTCTCCTCCTCCTCCTCCTCCTCCTCCTCCTCCTCCTCCTCCTCCTCCTCCTCCTCCTCCTCCTCCTCCTCCTCCTCTTCCTCCACCACCACCACCACCACCACCAAATCCGAGAGAACAACCAAGCTCAGAGAACACCAAGGACCCCACACTCCTCCTCCTCCTCCTCCCTCAAGTCCGAGAGAACCACCAAGCTCAGAGAGCATCAAGAACCCCACAGTCCTCCTCCTCCTCCTCCTCCCCCCAAATCCAAGAGAACAACCAAGTGCAGAGAAGAACCAAGTTCAACCCTGAGCTACAATCTAGTTCTTCAACTGGAGTCTTGGGCCAAAGACGGACATTCCATCTCTTCTCATTGTTGTGTTTCTTAAATACTTATATTTTAAAAGCTCCCACTGGTTTTTTTGGGGGGGGAAAGGGAATGTCATTTTGAGCGCTTTCCTTGACCTTCAACAAAGAATGCAAGAACATCTTTTGTTTTGATTTTTTTTAAAGATGCCATATGCTTTACATTAAGTTAAACGGCATTTTACCATCTGTCTTTGAGTTATAATGTTGCAGAACACGGGATGGCTGCAAACATCAATATGCGAACAAAACTCCTAGGGAAATTTGACGATGGAGGGGTGAGGATTGAGCAAAAAAAGTCAGATGATAAGGGCAGTTTTGAGATCCTAAGTCATCAAGGAAAGAATATTCTAGGAAAAAAAGACCTGGTGGCAAATCCTACCTTTTAAAATTAATTTTATTTATTCAATTTTGTCAAGCATATATAAGATTACAGTAAAAGTATAAACATGTATACATGAGATGGTTATGAGTACATGGGAACATTAGGACAGGGACGATAGGCACGCTGGTGCGCTTATGCACGCCCCTTACAGACCTCTTAGGAATGGGGTGAGGTCAACAGTGGACAGTCTAAGGGTAAAGTTTTGGGGGTTTGGGGAAGAAACCACAGAGTCAGGTAGTGCATTCCAGGCATTGATCACTCTGTTGCTGAAGTCGTATTTTCTGCAATCGAGTTTGGAGCAGTTTATCTTAAGTTTGTATCTATTGTATGCTTGTGTATTGTTGCAGTTGAAGCTGAAGTAGTCATTGACAGGTAGGACATTGTAGCGGATAATTTTATGTGCTACACTTAGGTCAGACCTAAGGTGGCGTAGTTCTAAATTGCCTACAGGTAAGCCCAAAATTTCAAGTCTGGTGGCATAAAATATTCTGTTGCGAACAGAGGAGTGGAGGATTCTTCTCGTGAAATATCGCTGGACATTCTCAATTGTATTGATGTCCGATATGTAGTGCGGGTTCCACACAGATGAGCTGTATTCAAGAATTGGTCTAGCAAATGTTTTGCATGCTCTAGTTAAAAGTACAATATCACCAGAGAAGAAGCTATGCAAGATTAGGTTAACAACTCTTAATGCTTTTTTTGGCAATGTTGTTACAGTGGGCTCTGGCACTTAGATCATTAGAGATGAGTACTCAAAGGTCCTTAACAGAGTGAGGGTCATCTACAAGGTCGTGTCCATCCAGCTTGTATTTTGTGTTCTGATTCTTTTTTCCAATGTGTAGGACAGAGCATTTGTTGGTTGAGATTTGGAGTTGCCACTTGTTTGACCATTCTGACACATAGTCAAGGTCTTTTTGAAGGGTAGCAGCATTGTTGGTGGTAAACCTTCCATCCCCCCCCTTCCCCCTCCCTCCCTCCCTCCCTCCCCCCCTCCCTTCTTTCTTTCTTTCTTTCTTTCTTTCCTCCCTCCCTCCCTCCCTCCCTCCCTTCATCCTTCCTGCCCTATTCCTTCCTTCCTTCCTTCCTTCCCTTCCTCCCACCCTCCCTCCCTCCCTTCCTCCCTCCCTCCAGATCCCTTTTTGAAGAGTTCGCCTAGACGTCTACCTTCCACAGAGGGAAGCTATCGCCTCTTTTCATCTGCATCTGGATGCTGGCTGGTGACAGCAGCTCCAAATATCAAATATTCTCAATTGCACGGAACTGAACCCAGGATTTTCTGTATGCAAAGCAGGAGCTCAACCACCGAGCCACCATTCCTCTCTCCTGCCCTGCCGCACCATCATTGTTTGTTTAAAAAGGATTGACGGCGGGTGCGATGGGAACAGGGAAGGAAAACAGGCACTGGCTCTTTCATGTGGGTTCTGGAGGAACGAACCCTTCATTTATCAATGGGATTCACCGCCAAGGAGAAACCAATGTACTTTGAGATATGCAGATGAAATGCACTCTCACTAGCTAAGGTTGCATTGCCTCAGGCTGCCTCTGCATGCAGTCTGTCATGTTAACAGTCTTCTCGTCACTCAGGGATTCTCCGGAGGCCTCCGGAATCTCACCGGTCTTGTCCTTCTTCCGTGAAGTTCTCCGGAGAGAAGCTGGCTGAAACCTAATGAAACTTACGAGCTTTGGAAGGAGTTTCATGAAATACTATTTCCACATAAGAAGGAAACTGGAGCTGGGTTCTTTCTGGGCTTTGAATTCTGCAATTTGACTATAAGGATAGCACTTAGCAATAGCACTTAGACTTATATACCAGTTTACAGTGCTTGACAGCCTTCTCTAAGCGGTTTACAGAGTCAGCCTATTGCTCCCAACAATCTGGGTCCTCATTTTACCCACCTCGGAAGGATGGAAGGTTGAGTCAACCTTGAGCCGGTCAGGATCGAACTCCTGGCAGTGGGCAGAGTCAGCCTGCAGTACTGCATTCTAACCACTGCACCACCACGGCAGAGGTGGGTTCCTGCCAGTTCTGACCGGTTCTATAGAACTGGTAGTGGGAATTTCCCCCCGCTTGCCGAACTGGCAGCGATGGCCGGCTGGACACGCCCCTGAACCGGCTCTCTCGGCGGTGCTGTAGACACCACCATCTTGTTTCTTGCTTCTGCACATGCACAGAAGCTGTTTTTTGCTTCTGTACATGTGCAGAAGCTGGGTTTTCAGCACTGCACATGCGCGCGCACCCGTGCAGCACACCCTCACGGCGCAGGGGGAAGTGAACCGGCAATGAGGTAAGTTAGAACCCACCCCTACACCATGGCTTGCTTGCTTGCTTGCTTGCTTGCTTGCTTGCTTGCTTGCTTGCTTGCTTGCTTGCTTGCTTGCTTGCTTGCTTCCTTCCTTCCTTCCTTCCTTCCTTCCTTCCCAAGCAATAGCAGACTTATATACTGCTTCATTGTGCTTTTACAACCCTCTCTAAGCAGTTTACAGAGTCATCAATTAATTAACTAGGTTAATTAACTGGTTAACTAGGAATCTTCCATTCAGAAAGTTAATATAACTCTTCAAGAATCTACATCTTTTCCAGGTCTACCTCTTCAAGCACAGAAAGTTACTCTAATTAATTACATACATATGCTGAGCTTATATAATATCTGAAGTGTGTTTTTTTCCCTGAGTTATGTTCAAAGCACGCTCAATGCGCACCCATGCTTTGAAAATTACACACACATGCAGACGCTTTAATAATTATAAACAATTTCCCCCCCCAAAGCAGGCATACATAATTTATACACACAAATACGGACGCACACCGAATCTCTGTGAACTGCATGTTCAAAGGTGTGATACGGTTAATCATACTTTAATGTTTTAATTATTTTTTCCCCTTGTTTTATAACTCTCACGTTGCTCAGAATCACCTGGTAGGGCGGCATAAAAATTTAATAAATAAAATAAATACATAAAAGTGGCAATTCTCTCTCTTCCCCCCCCCTTCTTACTTTATTTCGGAACATTGTTTTTTTCAAACTCCCTGCTTTCTTGTTCTCTCATTCATATCCCCCACCCAATTTCCCCTCATAAAACACCAAGTTAGCCTGAGGGATGATTTTTAAGTTACCTTGCAATGAAAAGTAGCATGCTGTATCGAGGAAGAACGGAGTAATGAAAACCTGGTGTAACCCTCTTCGAATATGTTGCGGGTCTGGTTAAGTCTTGCTGGGAGCTATTTTCACATGTCCTGCTTTACAATGAATTTGGGGATCGATTATTCAGAAAAAGTGGGCCAGAATGGCATTATTTCTATCTCTCTGGCTCAAAGTTGTGTATGTGTCCCGCAATTGGATTCACAAAGCCGTCTCCTGTGTCTTTTGGTTCTCTTATAGCACTTGAAATATCCAGGTTGATATGGTGGGGTAGTCAATGCTCTCTGAGCTTGGTAGTTTTCTTGGAGACGTTTCATTACCCAACTAGGTAACATCAGCAGTGCTAGAGTGGAGTGAGGTTTGCAAAGGGGAGGAGAAGGAGGAGGGCTGTGGGGTCCTTGGTAGTCTCTGAGCTTGATTGCTTTCTTGCAGACGTTTTATTACCAAACTAGGTAACATCATCAGTGCTATAGGGAGCAGGGGGAGAAGGAGGAGGAGGACTGTGGGTGGGGTCCTTGGTGCTCTCTGAGCTTGGTTGTGTTCTTGCAGTCATTTCATTATCCAACTAGGTAACATCAGCAGTGCTAGAATGGAGTGAGGTTTGCAGAGGGGGTGGGAGGAGGAGGAGGAGGAGAAGGAGGAGGAGGAGGAGGAGGAGGAGGAGGAGGAGGAGGAGGAGGAGGAGGAGGAGGAGGAGGAGGAGGAGGAGAAGGAGAATTGTGGGGTACTCAATGCTCTCTGAGCTTGGTTCTTTTCTTTTCTTTTTTTGCAAAAAGTTGTTTTTATTTTTCTCCACATTCCACATATATACATCAATACATATACCATAACATCTTATCAAGTATTAACATACATTTATATATTATTATCCAATAATACCAACATATTAATCTTATACACTTCATTATCAAATTGCTTGTCTGTTTCCCTCTTGTCGTATTATGTCCCTCCCATCTCTTACCTCCCTCCCTTTTTCTCTACCTCCCTTTTCCTTCTCTCCCTTCTCCCTACTTCCCTCTTCTTCCTTCCTCTAATTTTCTCCTCCTCCTCCTCCTCCTCCTCCTCACCTCACCTCAAATGGTCATAAACGAACAGTTCTAAGTCAAGGACAACTTGTTCTTTCTGAATCTGGGTGAAATATTCACTTCTGACGTTTTCGGATGCCATCCATGCTCCGAAATGTCTCTTGATGAGAGCCAGGGATAACTCTGGAGGGCTAAAGTGGCAACCTCTTTTTTTGTGTGTGTTTTTCTGGACGAAACGCAGGCAGACATCTGCACCCTGCTATGGTCCACGAGTCCTCTAAGTTGCTTTTCAACTTGGCACCGTTTTGACATGATTCAGTAAATTTAGATTACTGGCCGTTCTCTTTGAAATGACAGCCATCACGGGCCTTAGAGAACAGAGAAGGCAGATGGGAGAGAGAGCATGAAATGAAAGGCAATACTCCCCCTTCGTTTTATCATTTGATGTCCTCATCGTTTTTTTTTTCCCTTTTAAAAAAATTATTTTATTCCAAAGATCAAAATACAAAGTCCAAAGGAAGAAAAAAAAATTAAACAAAGACAAAACAGCAGCAGACAAAAACATCCTTCGTTCAACTACCCCACTCGGAACGATCTTCTAAATTGGAGGGGCAGGTTAGGGGCGAAGAGGCTGAAGACTCTAATGGGGTATTTAATTTAATTTAATTAATTTAATTTAATTTAATTTAAAGTTTTTATAGGCCGCCCAATCCCGTAGGACTCAGGGCGGCGTATAGCAAAAATAAGAACAATACAAATATATAAGAAACAATTTAAAAATTACATAATTTTAAAAAAAACCATTCATCCATGGGGGAATTCGATCTTCTTCACCTATGTCTAGTTTAATGAAAAGAAGGAGCAGGGGAGGCATGATAGCAGTGTTCCAAGATCTCAGGGGTTGCCACAAAGAAGAGGGAGTCAAGCTATTCTCCAAAGCACCTGAGGGTAGAACAAGAAGCAATGGGTGGAAACTAAACAAGGAGAGAAGCAACCTGGAACTAAGGATAAATTTCCTGACAGTTAGAACAGTGGAACAGCTTGCCTCCAGAAGTTGTGAATGCTCCAACACTGGAAGTTTTTAAGAAGAGATTGGATAACCGGAATGGCGTAGGGGCTCCCGCCTAAGCAGGGGGGTTGAACTAGAAGACCTCCAAAGTCCCTTCCAACTCTGTTATTCTGTTCAGTGTTCCAATATCTCAGGGGTTGCCACAAAAAAGAGATGGTCAACCTATTTTCCAAAGCACCAGAAGGCAGGACAAGAAACAACGGATGGAAACTAAATCAAGGAGAGAAGCAACCTAGAACTAAGGAGGAATTTCCTGACAGGGAGGACAATTAACATCTAATCCTCAACTTAAGACCAGAATGGAGCCCAAAATTTCTGTTGCTAAGTGAGACATTTGCCCCATTTTACGACTTTTCTTACCACCCGCTGTTAAGTGAATTGCTGCCGTTGGTAAATTAGCAACAGTGGATCTAGTTTCCCCGTTGACTTTGCTTGTCAGAAGGTCGCAAAAGGGGATCACATGACTCCGGGACACTGCAACCGCCATAAATATGAGTCAGTTGTCGATCACCCAAATGTAAATCACGTGACTATGGGAATGCTGCAACAGTCAGGTGAAATATGGTCACACGTCACTTTTTTCAGTGCCGTTGTAACTTTGCACAGTCATTAAATGAACTGTTGTAAGTCGCGGACTATTTGTGATCAGTAGAACAACTTGCCCCCACAGGTTGTGGGTCAGGGGTAGGTTCTAACTTACCTCGCTGCCGGTTCGCTTCTTCCCACGCCACGTGGCCACGCCTCATGCACTTCATGCACCCGCGCATGCGCAGTGGCAAAAAAACAAAAAAAAAATCTCCCCCCAAAAATCCAAAAAAAAAAAAAAAAGCCAAAAACAAGATGGCGACTGCATGCACAGTGCTGGAAACTCAGCTTCTGCGCATGCTCAGAAGAAAATATATATATATATATATATATATATTTAAAAGATGGCAGCGCCCACGAACCGGCACTGACCAAACTGGTTCCGTGACATCACCAGCGGGTCGCTACCAGTTCAGGCAAACCGGTCCGAATTGGGAGGAATCCACCTCTGCTGTGGGTGTTCCAAAACACTGGAGGTTTTAAAGAAGAGATTGGACACCCATCTGTATGAAATGGTCTTCCGCTTGAGCGGGGTGTGGGGGTTGTGGGTTGGACTAGAAGACCTCCAAGGCCCCTTTCGACTCGGTTACTCTGTTATTGTATTCTGTTAATGGCCCGTCCCTGCCCCATTAAGCTGGATTAGCCACCCATTTGGGAGCTAATAAAATAAAACATCATTTTGAGCCCACCAGATGTTGATGAATAAACTGGTGCTAAATCAGCAGCCATAAAAGCAGTATCCGGGTCAGGAGTCAATTATCTGCTGCAGAGAGAAAAAAAACCACACACCACACACACACACACACACACACAAAAACACGCAATGTGTCGGAGGCAAGGCAATCCGCCGGCTTTGTGGGTGGTTTTGCGAGTCATCTAGAACCGTCTGCTATGCTTCGCTGGAGTTTAATTTCAAAAAGGAGAAGTACAGGACTCTCAATTATGCATAAGTGCTAAAAAGCCAAACGGTTGCAAACACGGCGATCTAATTTACCGGTTGTGTTTCGCGAAGGTTACTTGTTCGAGGATGTCTCTTTTGTGAGTTTTTTGGATGGGTCATTGCCATTCCCTGCCAATTCATTTTCCCCCTGTGGAGAAGTGTGTGTGTGTGTGGGGGGGGGTAGTGTTCCCCACTACCACCAAAAAGGGGGAAAATGTTTCCTGACAACAGTTTTTTTCCCCTGGCAATGACTGGATTGCTAGAAGAACCCGTTAGGGAAGTTATTCACTAAATAACTTCATCAGAAAAGAAGAAGGGAAAGCAAAGCCTACTCCCTACTAGCACGGATGATGTTACCTAGTTGGGTCATGAAATGTCTGCAAGAAAACCACCAAGCTCAGAGAGTACTAAGGACTCCACAGTTCTTCTCCTCCTCCTCACCTCTTCCCCTCCCCTTCCCCTCTCCTTTCCTCTCCTCTCCTTTCTAGCAATGATGATATCACCTAGTTGGATAATGAAACGTCTGCAAGAAAACAAGCAAGCTCAGAGAGCACTAAGGACTCCACAGTTCTCCTCCTCCTCCTCCTCCTCCTCCTCCTCCTCCTCCTCCTCCTCCTCCTCCTCCTCCTCCTCCTCCTCTTCCTCCATCTCATTCCCTTCTAGCACTGATGATGTTACTTAGTTTGAGTAATGAAATGTCTGCAAGAAAACAAGCAAGCTCAGAGAGCATCAAGGACCCTACAATCTTCTTCTTCTTCTTCTTCTTCTTCTTCTTCTTCTTCTTCTTCTTCTTCTTCTTCTTCTTCTTCTTCTTCTTCTTCTTCTTCTTCTTCTTCTTCTTCTTCTTCTTCTTCTTCTTCTTCTTCTTCTTCTTCCTCCTCCTCCTCCTCCTCCTCCTCCTCCTCCATCTCACTCCCTTCTAGCACTGATGATGTTACTTAGTTTGGGTAATGAAATGTCTGCAAGAAAACAAGCAAGCTCAGAGAGCACCAAGGACCCCACAGTCCTCCTCCTCCTCCTCCTCCTCCTCCTCCTCCTCCTCCTCCTCCTCCTCCTCCTCCTCCTCCTCCTCCTCCTCCTCTCTGCAAACCCCACTCCCTTCCAGCATTGATGATGTTATCTAGTTTGGGTAATGAAACATCTGCAAGAAAACAAGCAAGCTCAGAGAGCACCTAGGACCCCGCATGTCAACCCTGAGCTCCACATATTCTCTTCCAACCCTTCCTCCCCCATCCAGCCTTTTAAGCCAGCATTTCCTCCTAGCATTAATTCCAAGAAGACTTTCAAACCGGTGGCAGCTCTCTCTGGATCATTCTCTCCTAGTCTGAAACTTAATCAGGGCCTTCTGCTCCTCTCTTTAAATCCCTTTTTTTGTTTTGTTTTGTTTTACCAACTGCCACAATAAGGCGACACACAAAACAGCCCTTAAATTTATCAAATGGAGCGAACAAAACAATGAAGTTTTATCAGCCGGTTGGCTAAATTGGGAAAACCTGTTCCCGCTTTCTGTTGGTCCCCGGCCAGCGAGGCCAAAAAGTTTGCAGGCATCTGTTTGGATGTTTTTAACATGGTGTTTTCTTTTAATTAATGTTTCAATGCAGTTAAATAGCTCTTAGATGGATGACGTGCGTCGGCTGGTTTCTTTGGTGCTGCTCATTTCAGGCCCTTCACTGCAGCGTGTCTGGCGCCGAGCCCACCCTTCACCAATGGAGCTCATGTATTGATTGTTCTCAGAAATAAAAGTTGGAAGGGGTTCAAAGTCTGCAACCAGGAGACATCTCTGATGTAACAGGAATAGGAGGATAAGCGGGGCTTTTACCGGGGGGGGGGGAGAGGAAAACACAACACAACGTACACAAATGTTTGACGTGGAGGCAAATGGAGCTTAGGCCTGCTTCAGCTCATCTAACTTTGTGGTGTTGGAAGAAATATCCTCCTGGGTTCAGTTCCAAGTGAGGAAGAAAGACACTGGAAACATGGCGGCTGTTTGGAAAGATGGTTTTAATGGTGGGCAGGATCACATGCCTTGAAGATGTTGGGTGATGGAGAAAGAGGGGGAAAAAAGGGGGGCCCGAGATGCTGAGGGTGCCTGAGTTTCATACCCTCTCTGGGCTTTTGAATTTGAGCTTGTGTTCTGATTGGTTGTCAGACTCTCACGGGGCCATGCAGGGACAACTCTGTAGGCTGTCCTGAGTCCCAAGCTTCCAGCGAAAGAAAACTCAACGTTTTCTCAAAGTTCCATTTTATTAGAAATGTCATATTGGCACATCTGGGAAAACCCGAATTTGAAAACTTCCAGTTGTCCACACCCCAAAAGGAAGTTCAAGTGCCTGCCCCAGCACCCACATGTCCATCACATGGCCCAATCAATGCACCGTCCCAACTGGAGATGCCTCCCAGGTACACCCCTCCAGATGCAGGGCAGAATGACCTTGACTCTCAGAGAAAGGAATGTTATTTTGACTACATATCTCCCCAGCTCCATACAATCCCCACTCCCGGTTTCCCACAGCACAAAATGTGGCAGGCCTGAAGATCAAAGGCCCCAAATAGTTTCCAGGCCTGACAGTATCTGGTTGCTTCCAGAAGTTGCGGGTGCTCCATCACTGGAGGTTTTTAAGAAGAGACCGGACAGCCATTTGTCTGGAATGGTCTAGGCCAGGGGTAGGCAAAGTTGGCTCTTCTATGACTCGTGGACTTCAATTCCCAGAATTCCTAAGCTAGCATGATTGGCTCAGAAATTCTCAATATATATATATTCTCAATATTCTCAGAATATTCCTCAACTTTTCTTTTTCCCTTCAAAAGACCAGTTCTGTCCTACTTTAGAACTTTCAGTTCAGGTGGGGGAAAAAAAACCCCATTCATGAGAATGAAAGGTTCTGAAACAAAGGTGGTTCAAATCTCACCTTCCCTTTCCATTGTTTGCTCAGCCCAGTTCCACAGCGGGACCAGCTCTGTGGCCTGAGTCACCTGAATACGGGGTTGAAGTTCACAGAGAAAAAGCTCAGATATGGTAGCTGAAAGGGGAAACTTATTAGCCCGCCTGTCAAAACGTCTGCAGTGCTGGCAGATAAGAACCCCCTCTTGATGCAGCCACCAGAAGCTTTTGATGGGCGGCTCTAATCATTTGCAGTCGTGTTTGTTTAATAGTTTGGCTTTATGGATCAGAAATCGCTTTTATGTCCCTGCTCAATAGGGCAGGCATTCATTTCTGGGCTAGGCTGTTCTTTATGTCAGCTTTGCTCCCTTCAGGGGATAAAGAGCTGAGGTGGCGCAGCGGTTAGAGTGCAGTACTGCAGGTCACTTTAGCTGACTGTGATCCGCAGGTTAGCGGTTCAAATCTCACCGGCTCAAGGTTGACTCAGCCTTCCATCCTTCCGAGGTAGGTAAAATGAGGACCCAGATTGTTGGGGGCAATGTAAATATATACATTGCTTACTGGTGTAAACCGCTTAGAGAGTGCTTGCACTGTGAGGCGGTATATAAATCTCACAAAAAATAAATAAATAAATAATTCCATGTCATTTTGCAGTCCGGGTAAACATCCAAAGTGATGGAGTTCAAGATGGAGGGCCCTGTTTTCAAGCAAGACTTTCTGAACGGTTAAATCCAAGGAAGCTGAGGCGAAGAGAAGCATGCAAAGGCTATATTACATTCATCACAGCGATACAAGTACTTTGTCTGGTGGGGCAAAAAAGGCAAATATCCAGAGTCTGGTTTATACTGATAAAAGTTACTGGTCACTTTCTTACTTTAGGCGTTTAGTGAGGCCTGTGCGCATGCGCGGGGGGGCATTGCATTATGGGTGTGGACATGCGCACGAACCCTTTTGGCACCCGAGCAAAAAAGAGTTCGCCATCACTGGTGTAAGGTATCCTGCCTGAGCAGGGGGTTGGACTAGAAGACCTCCAAGATCCCTTCTGTTAGGAAAAACAAAGTCTAGTTGCATTTTGAAAAAGCACCTTTGGGACAACCGTGACTTGCATAATTGAGAGTCTTCATAGACATTCCTCTTGTATCTTTCTGGGAGGAATCTTCTCTTGGGCCTTGGAAGTTAGAATCTTGAGAAGATGTGGACTAAAAAACAATGCCCCGAAGAACATTCTCTGCCGTCACCAAAGCTCCATCAAGAGAAACCCTCAAGAAGAGCAACAAGAATATGACATTTTGAGCTGAAAGGGATTGAATGGAAATCTTTATTTTAGTCTCTATTGTGTTTAAACATCTGTGTAGCTTCCACTGAATAACATCAGCCCTTTGATCATGAAGCAGTTGTAAGATCTTTTCTTCTTCTTCTTACCTTTTCTGTTTGTCTATTATTCTTTCTTTCTTCCTTCCTTCCTTTTTAAAAAAAGGAATCTACAGATCAATGAAAGATAAATGTAAGTTGAACCCCAGCTTCACCACTTTTATGTTCCCATCAGTCCACGAGCCCAGATAAATTAAAAAGAAAGAGCATTGTCAGGTCTTGAAATGTAGTGATTTCAGCTGTCATTTCTTATCAGCTCTGCTCCTCAACCCAACTTCAATGAATGGGTGAAATATTTAAAAGAGGAATGGTCTGTTTAATCGGAGACAAGTGGGGGAAGAGACAGAATTGTTGGTCAGCGAGGTCATCAGGCAATTTCGCTTCCTGCTTTTACTACCTGGTCTTTCTCAGCTAAATATTAGGAAAGCTATCTAGGTGAACACAAGGACCTCAGATTTAGAGCGAGATGGAATTTGTATTTTCAATAAAAAAGTCATTAGCCCGAGCCACCCTGTCGCTGGAATGACATGACTGGAGAATGTTCAGAAACGGCACAAAGTCAAACACGGCTGAGATAGCTGCACAAAAGCTAGAAATCCAGGGTTTTTTTTGATGTTCTCAGATTGATGAGGAAGATTTGCCCCAAGTTCTCCAAAATGGGGAAAGAGACATGTGGTCTGTGTTTGTGTTGAGTACAAGGACATCCAGGTTGGCAACAAGCTGTTGGCAACAAACTCAGGGGCTCAGAAGTTGTCAGATCTTCTGTGGTGGCTCTGAATGTTCTCAGAATTTGCGTTAGTGGAGACCCAACCACTAAGGTTTATCACAGCTACCAGGTACGGGGTGTAAAAACCCAGCTGATGGGAGGAAAGAGTTGGGGTGCGTGTACTTTTTAGTGGTCATCCAAAGCTTTGCAACTCCAATCTGGTTGTTCTCAGTGTAGAAATCTATTTATTTAGATCTTGCCTTTATTATTTTCTACAAATACTGTAATAAGGTGGTGAAAATATCTGACACGCTTCCTCCTCCTGTTTTCCCCTAAAATTTCAACCCTTTGAGGTGGGTTGAGAGATCATGGTATGTGGCTTAAGTGTGGTTCCCACCAACAGTGATCTGGTCAATTAACCACAGTTTAATGAAATCTGAGAATCCCATTAATATGTGATCCAGGAGAGTTCTCCTTACAGTTAGGAGCTATTAAGCCAAGAAGAGATTTCAAGATCTTCCCCTCAGCCCTAAATCAGAGACCAAGGAAGCATTTTTGGAGGTTGAACTTGACCTGGGGCAGATTTATTTATTTATTTTATTTTGTGAGATTTATATACTGCCTCACAGTGCAAGCACTCTCTAAGCGGTTTACACCAGTAAGCAATGTATATTTATATTGCCCCCAACAATCTGGGTCCTCATTTTACCCACCTCAGAAGGATGGAAGGCTGAGTCAACCTTGAGCCGGTGAGATTTGAACCGCTGACCTGCGGATCACAGTCAGCTAAAGTGACCTGCAGTACCTGCCTCTAACCGCTGCACCACCTCGGCTCCTATAACAATAACAATAGCAATAGCACTTAGACTTATATACCGCTTCACAGTGCGGTTACAGAGTCAGCCTCTTGCCCCCAACAATCTGGGTCCTCATTTTACCGACCTCGGAAGGATGGAAGGCAGAGGTGGGTTCCTACCGGTTCTAACCAGTTCTTTAGAACCATTAGTAACTCAGTGATGATGTCATGGAGCCAGTTCTGTCGGTGTCTCCCTGGGTGCCGCCATCTTGGATTTTGATTTTGCGCATGCGCAGAAGCTATTTTTCGCGACTCTGAGCGAACCAGCAGCAAAAGGATCCAGAGCCCACCCCTGAAAGACTTGAGTCAACCTTGACCAGATGTTTTCAAGGAGCAATTATTGTGTCCTTGTGCAGGTTAATTAATTCAGGAGCTGACTCCCAAATATGAATGACATTTGAAAGAAACGGTGGTTAGTTCTCCGCGTTGTCAATCCCATTTCTCTCTCTCTCTCTCCCTCCCCTCCATTTCATTTCACGCGAGGAATTTCTACTCTTTCAACTGCCTTTTTGAGACTCTCCTGCAAGTCTTTGCTTTTCAAGCTGAGCGGAGTCTTTGGAGCCTAGAAAATGCCCTTTTATCAGACAGGCCAAAAAAGATATATTTAAAAATCACTAGCCTGTTTGCTAATTACCTCAGGGAACTGCGAGGAAAGTGAAGCTTTTATAATCTAATCAGCAAAAAAGTTTTGTGGTGTTCTAGAATTTTGCTGACACCGACAAATCTCTCTCTCTCTCTCTTTTTTTTTACCCTTCGCCCTTTTTTTGGGGGGGGATATTTATAAAGAAAAAACCCTGCAAGATTTTGCCACGGACATTTCCTGAACATCATCAAAAGCATTTTGCATGCACAACACACACTCACGTTCACAATGTTCTGATGTAGTCCTGGTTTTCCCCAAGTGAAGGATTTCTTTCTCTTGAAAGAAACTATTTACCTTTGAGGCAGAAATATTTCTTTATGTTTTTATTCCAGAAAAAAAAAGATCTGAGTTTTATTCTTGCCCGTCTCTTGGTAAGGCTAGCAAAGGTTCTTCTTTGGAAAAGTAGAAAGACACAACTACTCACAATGTTCTTATTGTTTAATATCAAGATTAAGTTGCATTCTGATACTTTTGGGCCGATAAAGATGTTTGACTGTTGATGCTTTCTCAATGAAATGTGAACTAGTTCTCTCTTGCAGCGTCTCTGGAATTTTGAGTATTTATTTATTTTATTTATTTAAATGGATTTCTATGCCGCCCAACTCCCGCGGGACTCTGGGCGGCTCACAACATATGAGGAAGGTATTCTCAAAGTCAATTCCACCATTGCTAAGACTGCCTACGAACTAGAAGTCAATGGCCGGCGACCTCGCGGGCATCCAAAACAGAGATAGCAAACACCATCAACGAAAATACGCAAGCTGCGGGCCTGTGCCCTGGAGAGGTGCCCAAGAGCTGAGGTGGCATAGCGGTTAGAGAGCAGTACTGCAGGCTACTTTAGCTGACTGATCATTTGAGTTCAGCTGTTCAAATCTCACCGGCTCAGGGTTGACTCAGCCTTCCATCTTTCCGAGGTGGGTAAAATGAGGACCCAGATTGTTGGGGGCAATGTAAATATATACATTGCTTAATGGTATAAACCGCTTAGAGCAGTGGTTCCCAACCTTTTTGTGATCGAGTACCACTTGGAGGTCCCGTACAATCGCCGCGTACCACCTGGTTCCAGAGAAACTAAATTCGATCAGATATCACTTTATTTCCATAATTGTACAAGTAGAACACGCAAACCAACTACGAAAACAAGGGTTCTACTGCGCGACTGCTGAGAGTTCAGAACAGTCACCGTTCCTTTTTTGGCCCTGCGCATCCAGCAACTGTATTCTCGGGCCGCTGGGACCAGGTGGGTGGCATGTGGCAACAGTTGCAAATCGTTGCCAGATTATCTTGTGTTAGGCAGTAAACATTTTTGTGAAGTAAAAAATAACTAACTAAAAATCGTTCATGACCTCGAAAGTGTTCGCGTACCACCTGGAAGGCCCTCGCGTACCACTAGTGGTACACGTACCACAGGTTGGGAACCACTGGCTTAGAGAGTGCTTACACTATGAGGCGGTATATAAATATCACTAATAAATAAATAAATAAATAAATAAATAAATAAATAAATAAATAAATAAATAAATAAATAAATAAATAAATAAATAAATAAATAAATAAATAATAAATGAATAAATGAATAAATGAATAAATAAATAAATAAATAAATAAATAAATAATAATAAATAATAATAAATAAATAAATAAATAAATAAATAAATAAATAAATAAATAAATAAATAAATAAATAATAAAAAATAATAATAATAATAAATAAATAAATAATAAATAAATAAATAAATAAATAAATAAATAAATAAATAAATAAATAAATAAATAAATAAATAAATAAATAAATATGCAGCTGACCATGCAAAGCGGCGTTCAATGATCAGAAAAGCGGACCCTGCATCTGCGGGAATACGCTAGGAAGAAGAAGTACGTACCGGTAGTTGGTGGAGTCCCCTTGATGGGAAATTGGCCATTCTCTTGGGCTGGACTCAAGCACGCAACCAAATTAGCACGCGGTCTTCTCAATTCCCTCCCCCTCCCCATTTTTCTTCTTCCTTTTTTTTTTTTACACTCGGGGCCTTTCCCTGAGTGCCTGAACTATTGATTAAGGCAGCCAACCATTGAATGCCCTGGCACATATCAATGAAACGCTGAAAACACCACTGGGGATGTAGGCATCAGAGCCACTTAACTATTTAATCATGATGCTGGAGTCTATTAAAAAAAAATCCATTCAAATTACTGAAGTAGCACCGGCTACTTAACTGCTCTTTAAATATTGGCTGATGTTATTTATATGCCAACTACCTTAAGGAGGGAAGCCGGGCAAATTTTGATTGCTCCATATTTTTAAGCGAATGGATCCGATGGGCATGAGTTGGAAGTATGTACCGTATTTTTCGGAGTATAAGACGCACCTTTTTCCTCCCTAAAAGTGGCTGAAAATTTGGGTGCGTCTTATACTCTGAATGTAGCTTTTTCGGAGCTTTTTTTCCAGCCCTAACTAGGTGCTAACGATCTTCCCAGCTCTTACCTTGCAGGCTTTTTCATTGTTACTCTCTCCAAAGAATGTTTTTCCAGCCCTAAGTCTTTGCAGATTTTTTTTTCATTGCTCTACTTGCTCCGAATAAGTTTTTTTTCTAGCCCTAACCAGGTGCTAACGATCTTCCCAGCTCTTACTGGCTTGCAGGGTCTTTCATTGTTACGCTCTCCGAAGAAGGTTTTTTTCAGCCCTAACCAGGGGATAAAATAATGTGCTGAAGCTGACCAGACTAAGGATGCTAGCCAGATGAATACCTGGTAGGCAGATTGTTTTCCCCTATTTTCCTCCCCAAAAACTAAGGTGCGTCTTATACTCCGGTGCGTCTTATACTCCGAAAAATACGGTAACTTGGAACATAGAATAATAGAGTTGGTAGGGATGTTGGAGGTGTTCTATTCCAACCCCCTGCTCAAGCAGGAGACCCTATACCAGGGGTGGCCAAACTATGGTTCTTTGAGGACCTGTGGACTTCAAAACCCAGAATTCCTGAGCCAGCCATGCATGCATGGCTAGCTCAGGAATTCTGGGAGTTGAAGTCCACAGGTCCTCAAAGAACCATAGTTTGGTCACCCCTGCCCTATACCATTCCAGGCTGCCCAGTCTCTTTTTGAAAGCCTCCAGTGATGGAGCACCCACAACTTCTAGAGGCAAGCTTTTCCATTGGTTGATTGCTTTCACCGTCAGGAAATTAGGTTGTTTTCCTCTTTGGTTAGTTTCCATCCATTGTTTCTTGTCTTGCCTTTTGGTGCTTTGGAAAATAGTTTGACCCCCTCATCTTGATAGGAGCCCCTCAAATATTGGAACACTGCTATCATGTCTTCCCTAGTCCTCTTTTCATTAGACTAGACATACCCAATTCCTGTAACTGTTCTTCATTTGTTTTAGCCTCCAGTCCCCTGTTCATTTTTGTTCTCTGCACTCTTTTCAGAGTCTCAACATCCTTTTTATATTGTGGCGACCAGAACTGGATGCAGTATTCCAACTGTGGTGTTACTAAGGCTTTGGAGAGCGGTACTAGAACTTCACATGATCTTGATTCTCTCTTGTGCATTGTGGATTTTGCGGATTGTGCAAAGTGGAATAGAAGGTTAAGGAGATAACTTTGAAGAAGGAATGCAAGAACTGTTAAGTAAATGGCAGATCGGTCCGGAGAATGAAGAATGGGTGGGAAAGAAACTCAAAATAACCCCATCTTGATTCTGACTCTGAGAAGCTTTTAGAGGACAGGTGCACAAAAATATATGTAGAATGAGACACGTGATGTCGAACGATTGCTTACAGTTTTAAATTTGGTTATCTTCTTTACGGAGAACAAGCTGCGATGTGTTTACATTTTGGATGTAATTTTATTTCTCAACTCAGTCATTTCCACCCTGCACAAGCAGTAATTAGCACATGTGCAGGCAGAATAAAGTTATTCCAATAAATAATGGCACTAAACAAGGTTGTCTAGATTTCTCTACTGCACTTAATCTCCTAAACATAATTGGCACAGGCGTTTAGCAGGAATATGAATATTCAGGGTCTTAAAACAGTCATTGGACGACTCTGTTTGCAAGGTTAGAAAGAGATGAAGAGGTTTTGGGAATGCTATTAGTGTAAAAATAGTTTTAGTTTTTTAAAAAAATTTCTCTCTTTTACCCAAACTTGAACTTCCTTGCTTTATTATTGCTTAGTCCTTTTCCTGCTTGTCTTTCACCATTGTCCAGACTTCAGTTACTGTTGGGCTAAAGTACCAGTGATGGAGCGAGCCTTAATATAACTTCATTGATGGTTGGGTGTTACTGTCAGTCATCCCAACTTGAGGGATTAGCAAAGAAAGACTCTCAACTCCATTGTTAATGAAAGTACACTTTACCAGAGCGAAGCGGTTGTTACAATGTAGCAAAGCTGGATCTAAATTTTTGCGCCCAAAGCATCTGATTACCTTTTCCCTTCTCCCAACCTCTCTCCCTCCCTGGTTATCTCTACTTGTCCAGTTATATTTTAACCAATTATTTTGGTAACAGTCCATGGCTTGCAGGGCCGGACGGTGCTGCATTACATAGTGTGACCTTGGAACGGCCGGTGGCTCTCACCGGACGGCACAATATGTACTTTTGATTCCTCTCTGTCACGGTGTGAATAATTGCCAGTTGTGCATCTCTACTGTTTTCTAGATTTATTGTATTTCTAATCAAGCAGACATGTGATATGTTTTACTACGCATGCGTGCATTCCAGGAGTTTGTCTCCTCCTACTATTTTTTTCTTTTTCGATGCCTCGCCCGAGGCAGACATGAAATACTTAGCTGAGAAGATGTAGCTTATTAAAGGTTTATTCTTTTGTTATTTTTGTACTGAAATAAACATTTTGTTAATTAGAATTGAATCTCGGTTTTATTTTCTAAGTACGAATGACTTCAGGGAAGCAAGATTCTAAATCGCCTCTTGATAGGAAGCCTGTCTAAAATGTTCCTGTACAATCTTCCTGGCTGAGATATCCATTTTCTTTTCTTATCGGTGGTTCTAGTGATATAGATACACCATGGACATGTCAATCCAGGGGCGGGTTTCTCTTACCTGGCTACTGGTGCGCTGTGTGCACATCATCACATTTCGCGCGTGCACGCTTGCTACACGCGCACATCCCCTCGCACAATTTTGCTTCTGCACATGCGCAGGAAGCAAAAAACCACCAAAATCTTGCGAGGGGATGCACGCGCATGCATGCGTCCCCTTGTGAGGTTTTGCTTCCGCGCATGCGCAGAAAGAAAAAAAGGCCAAAAATTCAGAAAAAAAAGATGGCACTGTGCGACGGACCGGCGAAGACGGCACCGGAGCCGTTGTGTGCAAATTGCACAATTGGTGGATCCCTACCGGAACGGCGCACTGGACCTCACCAGTAGGAACCCACCACTGTGTCAATCAGTCCAAAATTCTCCATGGAAAGTCTTCTTTGAACCCTTTGGTCAGCATCCAAGTTTCACAACTTTTCTGCTAAGGTATCCTGTTCCTTTTTTCTCCATCTGGTCCTGTCTCTTTGTTGGGCTTCCCGTGGTGTGACCAACTGGCTCGCTAGCAAAGTACAAAGGGGACTCTGGAGTCTAGAAAGAATAATGGGCATGATGGCATCTTCCTTCTGTTAGATCTTTTCCAGAGGAGCTCCATATCCCACCCAAGGGAGGACAAGAGAAAGAAACGAATGCCGAAGCAGCAAATATGCCAAGCTATTAAGTATGAAATCCGGGCATTGGGTTGGCAGGCGAGTCAAATTAAGAAGAAAGAACTCCCTGGAGTAAAGTTTGCGTAGGAAACCATGAGAAACAGACACCAGCTGTGTTCAGGATGCTAAGCCAAATTGTGATTAATTTGTGGTTTAGTGTGGCAGGAGGAACAAGCCAATATTTGTTTGTTTATTAGGGAGTGCATACAATTTTTTTTTCATCTGTATGAAAAAATATTCTTTTTGATGTTTTTGGTTCTAGAATATGCAGTCAACTTTTCTTAAATGCGTATTGCTGTTTTGGTTTTCCGGGAAGAATATAAGGGAGGCTATGGTTTAAAATTTTCCATGGGAAAACAACTCAGCTATTTGTCATAGTCTAGCTACATCCAAGCAAAGGAACACAACTTCCGAGGTAGTGCCAGGTGTTTTCCACCCCAAGAGCTATTGCCATTTAAAATCTTATTTCTTTCATTTTCGGCATCAAAGCCCTGATGTCAAGTTTTATTTCTTTAAAAGAAGAAGAAGAAGAAGAAGAAGAAGAAGAAGAAGAAGAAGAAGAAGAAGAAGAAGAAGAAGAAGAAGAAGAAGAAGAAGAAGAAGAAGAAGAAGAAGAAGAAGAAGAAGAAGAAGACACTTCAACTGAACACTGCATCTCAGCTTCACTTTGCTTGAACGTGTCTTGAGAGGAGAAAAAATATATATGCAGATCAATTTGAAAATAATAAAAATACAAAAATCAACAAGAATAATCTAACTTGTTAGATAAGGAGCTGAAGAAGCTTCTTGGATGAGAAGCGAAAGGTCTTCAAAGAAAAACCAGAAAGTCCAGTTGCCTCTTGAAAACAGCTAATGACCTGGATGACTGAGAATCTGTCAATTGTTCAATTTTTAACTTTTTAACTTTGTTTTTAATTGCTGTTTATTATCTAGTGTTCTTGTATAATGCTGTACGCCGCCCTGAGTCCCTCGGGAGTAGGGCGGCATAGAAGAACCAATAAATAAATAAATAAATAAATAAATAAATAAATAAATAAATAAATAAATAAATAAATAAATAAATAAATAAATAAATAAATAAATAAATAAATAAATAAATAAAATTAAAATATAAAATAAAATAAAATAAAATAAAATAAAATAATAAAATAAAATAAAATAAAATAAAATAAAATAAAATAAAATAAAATAAAATAAATAAAATAAAATATAAAATAAAATAAAATAATAAAATAAAATAAAATAATAAAATAAAATAATAAAATAAAATAAAATAAAATAATAAAATAAAATAAAATAAAATAAAATAAAATAAAATAAAATAAAATAAAATAAAATAAAATAAAATAAAATAAAATAATAAAATAAAATAAAATAAAATAAAATAAAATAAATAAAATAATAAAATAAATAGATAGATAAATAGATAAATAAATAAATAAATCTTCACAGAAATAATCTAAGTCGTTTCAAACTTTTTTTCTAACTGGTTTTGTTTATTTTGGAAAATGTAGAGGTTTGAAGGAACAGAAAATCAAGCTTAATCAAAATGTCCTCTGTCTATAATCCTTTTTTTTTAACGTGCCATTGGTATCTTTTGGGTTCAGCCATTCAATTTTGAACGATATATATTCCTATGTTTATCAATAAGCAATCTTTTTCACAAGGATACGCCTTTTCAGCTTTTAAGTGAAGAGGATTCAAAGCTACGTGGAACATTGAAAGATGATTAAAACAAACAGGATGTTTTATAAGTTCAAGTTGGCGTGTTACAAATCAGAGAGATGATAGGGCAGTTACTGGATTTGATTGATTGTGAAGTCTGCAGACAGCTATTCACAGCCATTCCCTCTGTGTGCCCAGGTTGGTGATGTGACCTGGCTGCTAATTACAGATATATATATATATTTACTTTTATGGAAGTGTTCTTGTGACTTGCAAAAGCCTAAACTGGGAATTCTGCTTCTCTCTCAAATGTCCACATTGTGAGCCACTGAATCACACGGAAAACAAAATTGCTTCTGAATCTGAGCCAGTTCTGAGCCAGTTCAAGGTTGTCCTCTTGAAATTTGGAAGGTCTTGCTTCTACGATAAATCCAGAAACAGATCTTACAGATTAACAGAGTTGGAAGGGACCTTGTAGGTCATCTAGTCCAACCCCCCACCCACCCAAGCAGGACACCCTATACCATTTCTGACAAACGACAGTCCAATCTCTTCTTGAAAGCCTCCAGTGATGAAGCTCCCACAACTTCTTTGTGTTCTTTGTAAAACCTTTGTGTATTCCTTTAAACAATATTATTGTTCCAGGGTTCGTCACATTTTTTACATTCACAGATTCCTTTAGAAACTCAAAATATCCACCCTTAAAATCACCCCAAAATGGGCTTTACAAGCTTAGCTACATGACTTCTGGCAACATGACATTGACCACTTGATGTTCTCCAGAAGGTTGGAAGCCTAAGTTGTAGCCTCCATCATCTCAAACATTGTGCAGCCCACATTCATTCTGTTTCTTCAGTCCAAGGCTTTAGTTTAAGAAGAAGGAATTAATTTGAGGTATATCTACCATACTTTTAATTTAATTTAATTTAATAGATTTGTATGCCGCCCAACTCCCCAGGGACTTTTCTGGGGCTCACTGGCTCAGTGGTTAAAAACGCTGAGATTGTCAACTGGAGAGCTGACAGTCTGGGTTCGAATCCCGAGTGCTCAGGAGTGAATTCCAACTTACCTTGCTGCCAGTTTGCTCCCTCCCTCCCTTGCCGCGTGGGCGTGCCTCATGGGCGCGTGCATGCACAGTAACAGGAAAAAAAACTAAGCAGAAAGAAAGATGGCGACCACATGCACAGTGCCGGAACTTGGCTTCTGCGCATGCTCAGAAGGAAAAATATATACAAAAAATACAAAAAAGATGGTGGTGCCCACGAACCGGCACTGATCGATCTGGTTCGGTGACATCATCGTGACGTCACCAGCGGGTCGCTACCAGTACGGGCGAACTGGTTCGAACCGGGAGCAACCCATCCCTGCGAGTGCTGCATGACAGGGTGAGTTCCCATCGCAAATGCAAATAGATAAATAGGTATCACTTTGGTGGACGGGTAACAGCATTCTGTGAACTTCAGCATATAGTCAGACCACATGACCACAGAAGTGTCTTCTGGACAAGATAGCTCCCTCAGCTAAGAAATGGAGATGGGTATTGTCCCCTAGAGTTGAAAATGTTTGGACAGGGGATACCTTTACCATTATATCTATTTTATAGCCTTGAGGAATGCAGTTACTCAAATAGTTACCGCACCAGATAGAAAAATAACTCATGGATGTAAGGCAGTTTCCCCCCCCCCCCCCCGAAAGATGGATGAGATGGGGAATGCAAGTTTTCATAATTGGGGGAAAAAAACATTTATAGCCATTGAAGGTGCTGATAGCTGCGCTGTCCAGAATTTTGCAGCAGTTTTTTAAAAAATCACAAAAATGGTATATAATAGGGAGATACTGTAATATATACAGAGAAAATGGAGTCAAAGAAGCTACCTGAGAAAGAGATTTTCCCATGAATTTATTTCTCATAAATAAAATACTTGCATAAACCAGTTTTTTGGGGGGGGGCATAATGTGGGGAAATCTTGCATGCAAACAATTGCCTGCACATATTCACACGACCCTTATTGAATAGGGGTCAAAAGAAAACATGGTTGGTAAGATGACAAAGCTGGTGTAAATGAACTTCATTCATCGCAGCCCCTCCGTTTCCTATATCCTAATTTTTATTCATAATCCAGCTTTAGAAGCTTTCCCACTGTTCACTCAAAATATTCCTTTTGGGGAAGAAATCTGTGGCAACTTTAATGGTGAGGAAAAAGAAATTAGCAAAGATTAAAGCAGATAAATGTAGCCGGCTATTATGCATTCTTCTATTTAAATATTCTCACACATGGAGCTAAACTCCACGTCTTCAAATGCTGGGAGCTTGTGAAATCTTAATTGAGCCAGTGGACGGAATCTTTCCAGGATAATTCATTAGCCTGAAGAGCTAACAGAGTGGAAGCTGAGGACATGAATCCGTTAAAAGGGTAGAGTTTGTCCGCAGTTCATTCCTCATTGGGGATGTCAAAATGGCCCCTTACCCTATGGGGCCTTGGAGAGGAAACCGCTCCCGTCCTCGCGGCCTGTGGAGGAAGAAGCCTCCACACAGCAAAGCCCTCGCGGCAGCAGGAGGGGAAACAGAAAAAAAAGGCCCTGCCTCTTCCTTCTCTCTGCTAACAGAAGTTGGAGAGGAAAAGGCAGTAAGCCAGTGATATGCCGGCTGCAGTTTATTCGTGAGCACCATGCTCACGAGTAAACATGCTCACGAGTGCTTAAAAACTCAGCTTCTGCGCATGCGCAGAAGCAAAAAACTAGCTTCTGCACGTGCACAGAAGTGAAAAGCAAGATGGCGCTGCCTATGGCGCCGCCAAGAGAGCCAGTTCAGGGCCGTGTCCAGCCGGCCATTGCTGCCAGTTCGGCGAGCAGGGGGAAATTCCCGCTATCGGTCCTATAGAACTGGTTCGAACTGGCAGGAACCTGTCACGTGGTGAATATTGTCAGTTGTATGTCTATGCAGGGTGATGCATCTCTATTCTAATATTATGGTACATTCCATTACAAGCAGGACATGTGATGTGATTTTATGCGCATGTGTGCATTCCTGATTCTCCATTATTCTTTGACTTGGCTCTTGACCGAGAAGGTCGCATTTTATTAGCAGAAATGTAATTAATTAATTAATCAGGATTTATTGTTTTTGTACCGAAATAAATATTTTCTGTTAGACTTTGAACTTCGGCTTTATTTCTAAATGTCTGAATTCCGAGAGAAAGATCAACATCGCCTCTATGGAGATTTATTCTCCTTAACAGAACCCACCTCTGGTCATGGCACCCCCACTTAATCCTGGAGTAGTGCAGTCTAATAGGACTGCTACAGAAAGTCTCTCACTTTTCAATATCCAGGCATTAGCAAACTACTTTCTAAGAGAAACATTCACATCAGCTGGGAAGCCACCATTACAAATATCCAAGATTTGCAACGGATAGAATGGATGCAGGAGCCAACCCTCAAAATATTTCAAAGCAAATAATTTTAAAGAACAATGCCACCCCACAGCTGCTTCTGGTTTCTTTAAAATTTAGAAATCATCTTCTGTAAGGTTTGGTGCCATATCGTTGTGTTATCATCATCAAGTTATGGCATTCTTCTTGTTCCAAACATTATTATAGGTTTGGGGGTCCATTTTCATTTTCATTTCACTATTAAAATTTAATGTCCTTCCCATGAAATTAAAACAAAAATTACAGTCGTAACGTACATTATTCATTGCTTTTATTGCTACTCTGCTTTTTTATTTTTTTATTTTTTTCAAAAATAATGTTGCAATCCAGCCAAAGGATGGTGGTTATTTGGCAGATGACAAGTACCATAAATTCTTGGAATTATGGAACGGCCTTAATTTCAACTCGAATTCTGCCTTTGCATTCTAATTTGATCTTCTTGCCTAAAGTTTTCTGATCTGGGAATTAATGATGTATATATTGTGAAGGAAGGATGGAGAAAAGGTTGATGTCACTAAATTGGAATTGTTTCCTGACTAAGTTCCCCTATTTAAAGAGGAATTAGGAAACACAGTAATTGCTTTTTAATGTGGGTGCAAATTTTCCTACCGCTTGAAGATTTACATTGTGCAATAAACGAAGATAAGGACCTAACCATGATGCAGTGTGAATGCATTTGAGAGTAAATAAACATTACTGATGGTATAAATGTCTTCCTGGAGAATCTTAATGATTGCAAAATTTTATTCATTAAAGTCAGACACCTAATTACTAATGGCTCTGTTAAAACCATGTTTTGGTAGAACTGAAATGCGAGCTTCTAATTTATTTACCTATTAAAATCTTTATGTGTCTATTACTGGCCCCGATGTTTGGCTGTTTCGAACTATAAAGGCAATTGTTTGACAGGAATCCCAGATGCTAAGTAGAATTTAATTTAGTTAAATGGCATATTCTATAGATTGACTTCTTCTGTGGTGGCCCACAAAGGAACACAAAGGAGGCGATTAATGCTTGTGCAAATGTTGTGTTTATGTTCACAACAGCCCCCAAGTAGTGTTAACTTAACCATTGGAATTCAACTGTAGGCCTTAAACTAGTTGCAACCCATCTCTATGGATGCAACGAGAGAATTAAATGGGACTTGCTCCCAAGAAGGTAGTATCTGCTTACTCAGAAATTAATTCTGATCTTTAGAAATTTATATTGGATTGATCTTAAGTTGCCATGAAGTCTTCATGGCATTCCTTAGGGTACCTACTCATCCAATGTTTGTTTGAGAGAAGAACGGGAAAAATAGTGTCCCAAAGGCTACATTTAATGGAGAAGACAGAATAATAGAATAACAGAGTTGGAACGGACATTGGAAGTCTTTTGGTCCAAACCCCTACTCAAGAAGGAAATCCTATACCATTTCAGACAAATGGTTGTCCAATCTCTTCTTCAAAACCTCCAGTGTTGGAGCATCCACAGTTTCTGAAGGCAAGTCATTTCACTGATTAATTGTTCTCCCTGTCAGGAAATTTCTCCTTAGTTTTAGGTTGCTTCTCTCCTTGATTAGTTTCCATCCATTGTTTCTTGTCTTGCCTTCTGGTGCTTTGGAGAATAGCTTGACTCCCTCTTCTTTGTGGCAACCCCTGAGATATTGGAACA
This sequence comes from Diadophis punctatus similis, assembly GCA_023053685.1. NCBI lineage: Eukaryota > Metazoa > Chordata > Lepidosauria > Squamata > Dipsadidae > Diadophis > Diadophis punctatus. Next base: position 171,607 of record JALIGW010000168.1, read on the forward strand.
CTGCTATCATGTCTCCCCTAGTCCTTTCTTTTCATTAAACTACACATTCCCAGTTCCTGCAACCGTTATTCATATGTTTTAGCCTCCAGTCCCCTAATCATCTTGGTTGCTCTTCTCTGCACTCTTTCTTGAGTCTCAACATCTTTTTTATATTGTGGCATGTTATTAATCTACCGTATTTTTCTGAGTATAAGACGCACCTTTTTCCTCCCTAAAAGTGGCTGAAAATTTGGGTGCGTCTTATACTTCGAATGTAGCTTTTTTTTCCAGCCCTAACTAGGTGCTAACGATCTTCCCAGCTCTTACTGGCTTGCATGCTCTTTCATTGTTACTCTCTCAGAAGAAGGTTTTTTTGTTCTAACCAGGGGATAAAATAATGTGCTGAAGCTGACCAGACTAAGGACGCTAGCCAGATGAATACCTGGTAGGCAGATTGTTTTCCCCTATTTTCCTCCCCAAAAACTAAGGTGCGTCTTATACTCCGGTGCGTCTTATACTCAGAAAAATACGGGTATATGTAAAATGAAAAGATGACACAGAAAGAGAGAGAGAGAGGCTATGCTTTCACTTCTCAAATTGCCAAATTACCATTAGAGCTGTACTACCTTATCTAATAGCAGAGGGAACACAAACAACAGGTAAAAGGACCAAACAGGATTCCATCAGGAGATGATTTAATAAAGAAAATGCCCAATTCATCACATTAGCCCCACAGCAGACATACTGGACCCATTTGGGTAGAATGGTAAGGCAACAACTTCAACGGCACAAGAGCAACAGTGTCATTATTTATTTATTTATTTCATTGATTTATATCCTGCCTTTATTATTTTGATAAATAACTCAAGGTGGCAAACGTATCGTACTTAATACTCCTTTGCCTCCAATTTTTCCCTACTGGATGCAATATTCCAAGTGTTGTCTTGGAATAAAATGACTTGGATAGAGAATATAAAAGATTCGTAATTTATAAATTTCTAATAAGATATAAAATGGAAGAGGAGGTGGTGATGATGATACGATGATGATACGATGTGATACGATGGTGATGATGATACATGATGATACGATGGGCAAAATTTTTTGGACATACTATAGATTTGGAGAAATGGGAAAAAATTTGGGAAACTAATTGGAAACTAACAATGTCAGTGGCGTACAAGGAAAAGCAGTATAATATGTTTTACAGGTGGCATTTACTCCCTGTAAGAATTGCCAAAATGTTCCCAAACTCATCACCATTGTGCTGGAAGTGCAAGAAGGGATATGGAACATACTATCCTCTATGGTGGACTTGTTTAAAGGCAAAAAAGTATTGGGACAAAATTAGATCATGGTTAAAAGAGATAACAAGAGAAGATATAGATGGGAAACCTGAACTATTTCTTCTGGGCATAATTGATAATTTCATTTTGAATTTTTTTAAATTTTTTAAAAATCCCCCCGCCCCGGGGTTTTTCTTTTTCTGTGCATGCGCAGAAGCTGAGTTTCCGGCACTGCGCATGCATTGCCATCTTGTTTTGGGCTTTTGTGGGGGGTGGGTTAATTTTTCGGCACTGCGCATGCGCGTGCCCACGCGGCGCGGGAGGAAGCGAACCAGCAGCGAGGTAAGTTAGAACTCATCCCTGCCTTGGTCATGTGGGCACCATGAGGTTACAGAAGATCAAAAGCGGTCAGTAGGAAGGTTGGAAATATCCACCCTCATCAGCCTTCCAGACATTATTATAGACTCTTAATGCTTTTGAAGTGGCGGTGGGGGAAATCAAGAGCTCTTTAACTCACAAATATCTGACTGTAATGAGAACCCTTTGGTATAGTTCTAAAATATGGTCTTTTCAGTAAATTACAGAGGTGGACAAAAGCTTTCAGTTGAACTCGGGAGATAAGAACAATGGGATGGCTTTATTTCTAAATTAAGGCATTTCCAGAAGGTCAGTGTGAAAGGTTAAAAACCTGAAAAATCAGGAGTGTTTGTAGCAGAAAGGTAGATGAAGAAAAACGTTTCCTGAGCATCCATCCCCACATTTAAGAGAGTGGGTAATGGAGGTGGCAATACCAGGGAATGTTTGCTTAAATCCCATTCAAGATACCGGGAGTCCTTGACTTACAGTGCAACAGTTCATTTAGTGGCCGTTTGAAGTTACAGCAACACTGAAAAAAGTGACTTACGACTGTTTTTTTCAGTCCGTATGACTGTTTTATGACCGTTGCAGCATCCCCATGGTCATGTGATCAAAATTCAGGACGCTTGGCAACTGACTCACAATTATGACGGTTGCAGTGTCCCCTTTTGTGACCTTGTGACAACCAGTCGATGGGGAAGCCAGATTCACTTAATGACCGTGTTAGTAATTAACAACTGCAGGGATTCACTTAATGGTGGCAAGAAAGGTTGTAAAATGGAGCAAAACTCACTTAACGACTGTCTCGCTTAGCGATAGAAATTATGAGCTCAGTTGTGGCCTTACGTCGAGGACTATCCGTATTGGAAGATCCATCTTTGAAATATTGGCCTTAGCTCACCATCCTTTTTTAAAAAAAAGAAGAGCACCTGGAGTTTATTCTGAAGCTAACGATTAACTTTGCTGAATACAGCAAGACAGAGTTAACTGGTTAACATATGTCAAACGTGCAAACTGCCTGTTCTACTCCTTTTTCTCTAAAACTGGCGATTAATTCTCTTTTATGTTTAAGATCACTGCAGCAACGCAATTAATTGGTGTGTTTAACAAGCAAAGTTTTCAAAAACCGATCACCTCCGAAGCCACTGACATTCAGGAAGGAAACGTGCTTTAGCAGACTCTAGCAGTCTTTGAATGTTGCTATTAACCAATTTTTATATTTATATATATTGGAAGTCTGAAAAAGAAAAGAAAAGATTTCCAATCTTGGCAGGTGAAAAGCAGTTGGTCATATCCAGTGGTGAGTTGCTGCCAGTTTGGAACGGTTCTTTAGAACCAGTAGCGGAAATTTACCGCCGCTTGCCGAACCGGCAGCAATGACCGGCGGTCCATGCTCCCGAACCGGTCCTCTGGTTGCCGCGGCTTGCAAGAAAACCCTCTGCGCATGCGCAAAGGCTTCTGCGAATGCACAGAGGGTCATTTCCGGGTGATTTGCGCGATGTGACGGGGGTGCGCGCACGAGAGTGAAGCAAGAGAGCCCGTGCAAAACGTGCCCTTCCGTCGCGATGCGAACCGCTAGGGAAGGTAAGTGGAACCCACCTCTGGTCATATCACTCATATCTGGCTAAAGAGCTGATAATGCTTCTATGAAAGTTAAAATAATCCCCAGAGATGCACCCTAATGAATTCATTGCTAATTATTCTTATTGTAAGCCACCCAGAGTCACTTAAGTGAGATGAGTAGTGTAGAAATGTGATAATAAATAAAATAAATGAGGGCTTAAAGTTTGCTTATTGGGATTCCAATATTTTGTAACTTAACCCATTTTTTTTGGTCCTGGCATTAATCCTGATTAATGAAACTTACCCTACTTCCAAACTTTATATATTTGTAATAAACAGAATAACAGAGATGGAAGGGACCTTGGAGGTCTTCTAGTCCAACCCTCTGCTCAAGCAGGAAAGCCTATACCATTTCAGGCAAATGGTTGTCCAATCTGTCCTTAAAAGCCTCCAGTGTTGGAGCACCCACAACTTCTAAAGGCAAGCCCTTCCACTGGTTAATTGTTCTCATTGTTAGGAAATTACCCCTTAGTTCTAGGTTGCTTCTCTTCATTAGTTTCCATCCATTGCTTCTTGTCTTGCTTCTGATGCTTTGGAAAATAAGTTGACCTCCTCCTCATTGTGGCAGGTCCTTAGATATAGGAACATTGAATAGAATAACAGAGTTGGAAGGGACATTGGAGATCTTCTAGTCCTATTGCCTGCCTAAGCAGGAGACCTTATACCCGTGATAGCGAACCTATGGCAGCGTGCCGGAAGTGGCACACAGAGCCATCTCTCTGGCATGCCACCCATCGCCCGTTGCTCTTCCGGGTTCCGGCACTTCCCCCTCCCTACGTGCGAAACAACACTCAGTGCCGAAAAGGTTTGCCAACACTGTCTTATACCATTCCAGTTGTCCAATCTCTTCTTGACGGGATAGGAATTTATTCCTATCAGAGGCGATGTATGGCTCTTGTTCCCTTGAAATCATTCTTACTTAGAAAATAAAACCGAGATATAATTCTAATTAACCAAATATTTATTTCAGTATAAAAGTAACAAAATATAAACCTTAATAAGTTACATTTTGACTTCCGGTTTTGGAGCGCTTCATCGCAGACATCCCTCGTTGGATGCCTTTCCGATCTTTGTTAAAAGCCGCCAGAACAGCTGTCTGGCGGCTTTAAAATCTCTTCCCCGGGCAAAGGGGAGAGATGAGAGCCTGACAGGAGGGGTAGAGCCCCCCCAGCGCCTTAGGAGCCATCTGGCAGGGCGCAAAGGGAGAGCTCCCCATGCAGCCTGTCTCCAGCTCCGAAGATCCGGAAACCTCTGCCTTTGCAGAGCTAGATGGAGTGACCAGCCGCTGCTTCAAAAATGGGATTTATAACTACATTTAAACTATAGAAGCAGACAGAGAGAAACAGGCGTGAGATGGGCAAGTACTGAAACCTCTTTTTTTCCTTTTTTTTTCAACTCCTGGGTAAGCTTTCACTTCGGCAAGGGAACAAAGGAAACAGAGTAACAATATGGCGATTGAGAAGTGAAAGTGACTTTCGTTTCCCCAGAGGCTTTTTTTTTTTTCTTTCTCTCTCTCTTATGGAAACTTTTAACTTGGAAAAATGGTTTTTTCTTTCTCTGTCTCCTAACTCTGGATTAAAGTTATAATAGAAATATTTTCAATAATAAAAGACTATCTGATTTTTAAACTGGAAAGAACTTTAATCAGGCAACTGGCTTTCTTTCTTTTTTGTACTCTTTTGAAACACCAATGGCTTCAAAGTTTGGAAAGACTGTTTTGACTAAAAGAAATGACTATTCATCTGGATATATTTCTAAAATGCAACTTAACACTGAGCTAACACCTCCACAGCTTTTGACACCTGAAAATTTATTAAATAATTTAAAGATTATGAAACATGAACTTACTTTGGAATTTAACCAGAAAATAAGTGATAGGTTGACCCCCTCTTCTCTGTGGCAGCCCCTCAAATATTGGAGCACTGCTATCATGTCACCCCTGGTCCTTCTTTTCACCAGACTAGACATACACAATTCCTGCAATTGTTCTTCATATGTTTTATGGCTAGAACATATCCTTACATCTTCAGCGATGCCAGTCTACACCTTTCTTAATAATCGTATTTTTTTTTATTAAAAAAAGTTAATTGTCTTTCATTGAAATTCAGCCACCGATCCATAACTTTAACGCCACCTGGACTGGAAAAGAGACAATTCCTTCTTGTTCCATCTGTTTCAAGTTTAAGTTTTCAGAGAGAACTTCTGCTAACAACAGGAAAGGTTGGATGTCTTCTTTATCCTGGTTTTGAACTCTCTCGCATCCCTTTTCTCCAATTGTCTCTGAACATCTGTGCGAAGAATGCTACTTTCCTTTTCTTTCCAACCTTAAAGGGAGGAAAGAGAAAAGAAAGCCTAAATCCAAATTGGATGAGTCCTCCCCCCCCTTCTTCTTCTTTGCTGCTAAAATCTGCATGCTCAAAGCAGGGAGCCTTTTGTCAAACAGCTATTGAAATAACGTGAACGTGTACATTCTTTCCCTGATCAATTCGGGGCGGTGACGGCAGTGGTGGCGTTTAAATCTGGACGTTAATCACAGCTCCGAGACAGCAACGGGAAACTTTTAAAAAAAATTTAATAACCCATCTGTCGAATTATAATAATAATAATAAGAGAGAGAGAGAGAAGGAGAGAGGGGGAGAGAGAGAGAGAGAGAGGGAGAGAGAGAGAGAGGGAGAGAGGGAGAGGGAGAGGGAGAGGGAGAGAGAGGGGGAGAGAGAGAGGGAGAGAGAGAGAGAAGGAGAGAGAGGGAGGGAGGGAGGGAGAGAGGGAGAGAGAGACGGAGAGAGAGAAATACAGAGAAGAAGGCAAGCAGCTGGCCACGAGTGAAAAGAAACAATGCTGTCTTCGTGCCATTGTGCAATTCTTTTTGGGAGTCTTGGATCCTGCGTCCATGCCAACATTTGAAAATATGATTGGGCAAGTAAAGGAAGAGGAACAGAAAGCCAACACAATGAAACCGGTGTCTCTCTCACTCCTGTTGTACAATTCCTGCTATTGTGTGCAAAGTTTGAAGAGCACAAGGAGGAATGGCCGGGAGGAGGAGGAGGAGGAGGAGGAAGAGGGGGGAGGAGGACGACGACTTTTCAGAAAAGAAATAGAAATTCAGGACGTATTTTCAGGTCTGGATTTGGATGTGAGCAGCCTTTAACAGATTAACAGAGTTGGAAGGGATCTTATAGGTCCGTGGTGGCGAACCTATGGCACGCGTGCCTGAAGTGGCATGTGCGGCGGCACCCGTTCCTCTTCCGGGTTTATGGCGTGCTTGCGCACGCGACGATCAGCTGGACTTTGTGCGTGTGGCACTGCAGGAAACCAGAAGAGCTGGTCTTCCGCTTTCTGGTGTGAGCATGCGCGCTGGCCAGCTGATCGGCGTGTGCGCATACACGGCAGTAACCGGAAGTACATTTCCGGAGAATGGAAGTACTCTTCTTCCTAGTTGTGGCCCAGACGACGAAAAGTGCTCTCTTTTCGGCACTCGGTGCTGAAAAGGTTCATCATCACTGTTATAGGTCATCTAGTCCAACCCCCCCCCCCCCGCCTAAGCAGGAGACCCGACACCATTTCTGACAGATGGCAGTCCAGTCTCTTCTTGAAAGCCTCCAGGGATGAAGCTCCCACAACCTCTGAAGGCAACTTCTGTTCCATCGGTTGATTGTTCTCACTGTCAGAAAATTTCTCCTTATTTCCAGGTTGAATCTCTCCTTGTTTAGTTTCCACCCATTGCTTCTTCTCCTACCTTCAGGTGCTTTGGAGAATAGTTTGACTCCCTCTTCTTTGTGGCAGCCCCTCGATACTGGAACACTGCTATCATGTCTCCCCTGGTCCTTCTCTTCACTAGACTAGCCATGCCCACTGTCAGAAAATTTCTCCTTATTTCCAGGTTGAATCTCTCCTTGTTCAGTTTCCATCCATTATTCCTTGTCTGGCCTTTGGGTGTCTTGGAAAATAGCTTGACCCCCTCCTCCTCTCTGTGGCAGCCCCTCAAATATTGGAACCCTGCTATCATGTCTCCCCTGGTCCTTCTCTTCACTAGACTAAATGATGCCCAGTTCCTGCAACCGTTCATCATATGTTTCAGCCTCCAGTCCCCTAATCATCCTGGTTGCTCTTCTCTGCACTCTTTCTAGAGTCTCAACATCTTTTTTATAGTGTGGGGACCAAAACTGGATGCAGTACTCTAGGTGTGGTCTTACTAAGGCTTTATAGAGTGGTATTAGTACCTCACTTGATCACTTTCCATCCATTATTCCTTGCCTGGCCTTCGGGTGCCTTGGAAAACAGCTTGAACCTCTCCTCTCTTTGGCAGCCCATCAAGTATTGGAAGATGCTATCCTATCTCCCCTGGTCCTTCTCTTCACTAGACTAGCCATGCCCAGTTCCTGTAACCGTTCATCGTATGTTTTAGCCTCCAGTCCCCTAATCCTCTTGGTTGCTCTTCTCTGCACTCTTTCTAGAGTCTCAACATCTTTTTTATAGTGTGGTGACCAAAACTGGATGCAGGATTCTAGGTGTGGTCTTACTAAGGCTTTATAGAGTGGTATTAGTACCTCCCTTGATCTTGATTGTATCCCTCTGTTAATGCAATTTAGGATTGCATTGGCTTTTTTTGGTAATCTTGACAATGCTACTCATCTCAAATTCTGTCCCCCATGATACAGGTAGTCCTTGACTTAGAACAATTTGTTGAGTGACCGTTCGAAGTTACAACAGCACTGAAAAAAGTGATTTGTGACCGTTTTTCACCCTTACGACCATTGTAGCATCCCCCTGGTCATGGGATCAAAATTCAGAGGCTTGGCAACTGGCGTGTACTTATGCCGGTTGCAGCATCCTGGGGGGGGGGGGTCAGGTGATCAGGGTGGGGTTTTTTTTTGCACGATCTTCTGACAAACAAAGTCAATGGGGAAACCAGATTCACTTAACAACCGTGTTACCAACTTAACAATTGCAGTGATTCACTTAACAACGGTGGCAAGAAAGGTCGTAAAATGGGGCAAAATTTTAGGGTCAATCGTGGTTGTAGGTCGATGTCGGGCGATTTTTGTCAGGCAGTGATTTTATATTGCCTGTTACATGTATATGCAGGGGGATGCATCCCTATCAAATATAATGGTTTATTCCTGAGCACGTGATTAATATGTTCCTAGTACGCATGTGTACATTCCTCTCTTTGATCCGTCCTTCTTTTTCAGCTTCTGTAAGAAGCAAGACCTGCTTTCATAGCTAAGATGTGATTAATGAGATTTTATTGTTTTTGTACCGAAATAAATATTTTCTACTTAGAACTTTAAACTGCGGTTTCTTTTATAATGTCAGAGTTCCAGGGAAAGATCTATTTCGCCTCTGATGAGATTTATTCTTATCTGTCAATTTTCCCCTAAGTCTCATATATTTTCCAAAAAAGGATCCTTTTTCTTTTTGGCCTCTGTTTGAAACGTTACCCTAAAACGTTTTATGTATATATAAAATTTGTTTTCTCTTTACATACAGTATGTGGCTTAATGCGTACTGTCTGGGTCAATTAGTCTACATAGTAATACTTATTAAGTTCCAAATTTCCACCCCTGTTGTCCAACCATTGATAAAACAATTCCCAAGTTCGAAAATATTCTGTGTCTTCTTTTTCTTTTATCTTCAGTGTTAATCTGACCATTTCTGCACGATCCACTATTTTTTTAATTATATCTTCTTCCATAGGTGTTTCCTCGCTTTCTCAATATTGTACAAATACAATTCTCGCTGCTGTTAAAACATGCAGAATCAAATATACATTCCCTTGATCATATTTTCCTGGTATTGTGCCTAACAAAAATAATTCTGGTTTCCACTTTATTTCAATGCACCATTTAGAAAAGGCTCAACCCAGCAATGTCGGAACCGGGGAAACAATTATCCTTGTCAATAATAAACTGCTCATTTAAAAACTAACAGGACATTTATTTAGGTTTAGATCTCTTCCCTGCTGCTCCCTAAATATTGATGATTTGGACCAAACAAACATCCATGTTGGGAAAGGATCTGGAGAAAGGAAACCTTGTCCCACCTTTTATTAAAAAAAAAAGGAGGGTAGAGAAAGGCTGTTTTTGAGAAGACATCAAATGCAATTGGAAAATAGTGCAGCTTTCGCGGCCTCCTCGTTTTCTAAAAAGCTCGCTCGACAGCCAAATGAAACGCTTTCGAGTTTCCTCAGGTGCATCTCAGGCACGGTTATTATACTCACAATTTTATCACCCAGCAGACTGACCCCTTTGTGTATCCCCGGCGGAGAGTCAGCCATGCGGAAAAGTGGTTGCGATGAGCCCTTGCCATCAAGAAAGGTATCCTATCTGAAAAGGGAGAAAAAAAATGACATTTGATGTTTGCCCTTGAGAAGAACGACTCCTCTGGTTGGCCGCTCTTGAGTAAAGCTTTTTGAAAGGAAAAGCCGAGGGGACATTAATCCACGGGTCTGGTCTGGAAGGGGTTTTGTATCGCCGGCGTGGGTCAGCTCCTTGCGTGGAAAGCAAAGGAATTCGTGAGAGGAACTATTGCAGACGTGAACAAGAGGAGAATCTTTACTTTGCTCAACATCTTGTTCATCAAACAAATTTCATCAAGCAAATTTCGTCCAAAATTTCATTTTAATTTAATTTAATTAAATTAAAAGTTCTTATAGGCCGCCCAATTTTGTAGGACTCAGGGCAGCGTACAATAGGAATAAGAACAATACAACAAAAAAGGCAATTAAAACATAACATCATTTTAAAACCATTCAGTCAGGGGGAATCTGATCTTCTTCTTCACCCCGCCTGCAGGAAGAGCCATGTTTTTACGGCTTTGCGGAAGGCCAGTAGGGTGGGGATAGTCCGGATCTCTGGTGGGAGTTGGTTCCAGAGAGATGGGGCTCCCACAGAGAAGGCTCTCCCCCATGGACCCGCCAACCGACATTGTTTAGCTGATAGGACCTGGAAGAGGCCCACTATGTGGGACCTAACTGGTCATAGGGAGGAATGTGGTAGGATGCGGTCCCAGAAGTAACCTGGTCCTGAGCCATGTAGGGCTTTAAAGGTCAAAACCAACACCTTAAATTGCGACCGGAGACTAATAGGCATTCAATGCAGCTGGTGTAGGATAGGTGTTACGTGGGTGTATCTCGGCACACCCACCACAGCTCGTGCAGCTGCGTTCTGTACCAATTGCAGTCTCCGGATGCTCTTTGAGGGTAGCCCCATGTAGAGCGCATTATTTTTTTTAAAAAATATTTTATTTATGCATTTTTCTTTAACATAAAAAGGTAAAGATTCCCCTCACACACATGTGCTAGTCATTCCCGACTCTAGGGGGTGGTGCTGAAGGCGCACGGAACGCTGTTACCTTCCCACCAAAGATGGTCCCCATTTTTCTACTTGCATTTTTTATGTGCTTTCGAACTGCTAGGTTGGCAGAATCTGGGACAAGTAACGGGAGCTCACCCCATTAGGCAGCGCTAGGGATTCGAACTGCTGAACTGCCGATCTTTCTGGTTGACAAGCTCAGTGTCTTAGCCACTGAGCCACCGCGCCTCCTTCTTTAACATACATAAGTGCTTAATAAATAAGTGTATTGTCTGGGTCAATTTACATATGCATCGTAATAGTGATAATAATATTATTTACTTGCACAAAGTGGTATTCTTCCAGCTTCTAATTTCTACCCCTAAAAATCTAACCATTGGGAGAACAAATCCCATGTTAAAAAAAATATTCTGTATCTTCTTTATCCTTTATCCATCCGAAATTTCTTAACAGTTAGAACAATGACGACTTGCCTCCAGAAGTTGTGGATACTCCAACACGGAAAGTTTTTAAGAAGCGATCGGACTGCCATTGCTCTGAAGTGGTATAGGGTTTGCTGCCTGAACAGTGGGTTGGACTAGAAGACCTCCAAGGTCCCTTCCAACTCTGTAAACACGTTGCGTACATGTGGGTAACATTGATTAGTCAATTGGGTAAACGGATCAATCAGACTGCTGGGCATCTCACCAAAATTGGCCAGACTTAAGGAAATGGAGTCGTTTGAACTCGGAAGTAAATATTTTAGCTTGAAATGGTCAGAGTGACTAGGATATTTAGGTAGGTGTGGACTTAACAGCTTACGATGAGTGTCCGCTTAAAGTGAACAGTATAATAAAATGTGTTTGGTGGCAATCGATGGAAACTAATCAAGGAGAGAAGCAACCTGAAATTAAGGAGAAACTCCCTCACATTGAGAACAATCAACCAGAGGAACAGCTTGCCACCAGAAGTTGTAGGGGCTTCATCACTGGAGGTTTTGAAGTAGTGGTGGGTTCCTACCGGTGCGGTCCACTCTATAGCACTGGTAGCGGCCCACTGGTGATGTCACAGTACCGGTGCGGTCGGTTGCCGGTGCCTGGGCGCCACCATTTTTTTTAAAAAAAATAATTTTTTTTAAAATTTTTCTTCTGCACATGCCCAGAAGCCGAGCTTCCGTCACTGCGCATGTGCTGCCTTCCTACCCCACAGTGAGTCCAAGCAGGGGAGGATGGCTGAGGGAGCGCGTGAGACGCTGAAAGAACGGGCGGCAGGAGCTATCTCCATTCCCCTCCCTTCAGCAGTCCGAGAAGCTACGCCCACCCGGTCACATGGCCGGCAAGCCACGCCTACCCGGTCACATGGCTGGCAAGCCACACCTACAAAATAAACCACGCCCACAGAGTGGTAGTAAAAAAATTAGGAACCCGCCCCTGTTTTGAAGGAACAACTGGACAGCCAACTATCTGAAATGGTATAGGATCTCCTCCTTGAGCATGGGGTTGGACTAGAAGACCTCCAAAGTCCCTTCTAGCTCTATTCTGATTGATTGATATACTTCTCTATCTGCCCCTCCCCTGTTTCTGCATCCCATTCATCTGGATTAAACCTTGAATGTCCTCTTTTGTTTCTTCATTATTAATCATCGCCAAAATTACAAATATAAATTTCACTTCCTGCGGATTATATCTCCTAACAGCTCGCATTTTAAACCCAGGGCAATGCAGCGGACGGCAGGTTGGGTGAGACCCAAGGAGAACTGGACATGACTTTAAAATTACTTTGCAAATGTAGGAATATTTCCACTTGGTTGAAATCCGGCAGACTCTTCTGTCTCATTAAGCAACTTAAGCCCAATCTATATGTTCTCTCTTCCAGTTCAGCGGAGCCCTCCCATTCCTACAGATCGATAGGGAAATATGTGAGTTTGCATTTTTGCCTCGAGCTGGGGAAACAAAAATGAAGACACCATTTTTAAAGTGGAATGGAGTTAAGATAGGACGAGGTCAAGATGCCTTCTTCTAAACGGTACGGTTGGTCCATTCAAGGAGAGGGTTTGCTCAGCCTAGGAAAATTCTGTTCTTTCATGAATTTACCTACGTTTTCTCAGGTTTCAGACTCTTAGATTAACAACACCATCTGTATACAAGAGAAGTCAACCAATAAGAATAGATCTGGAAGGGACCTTGGAGGTCTTCTAGTCCAACCCCTGCTCAAGCAGGAGACCCTATATAATTGGACACAAGTGGCTGTCTGTCGTGCCATAGGTTCGCCATCATGGGTCTATGCTGTTTTCACAAGAGTGGAGGCTTTCTTCTTTTAAAAAAAAGGAAAATACACATGCATTTTTCTACATGTTTTCTTCTCATGTATATTTTTTGCAGGCCATTGTTGCTAATGCCGTATTTACATCTTGCTTTCCCTTAGATGCATTTAGGCAGGCGCGATAATACATTCATTTTGTACTTTCCCCCCTTAATTAAAGGGCTGCATGACAACATTTGGAAACGCTTTGTGGGATACGGACAAAAAAAAGGGGGGAGGATGGAGCATTTTAAACATAGCCGGGGAGAACTTTGAAAGGGTCAAAAAAATTAAAACCCTGAGAAACCACAGTTGCTATGATACAGAAACAGCTTGGTAGGTGATCCGGAATTATTATTATTATTATTTTTAACAAAGGGACCTATGAATTTAGGCTTGGCTGCTTGAGTTGTCAAAATGTGTTCTCTTTTGAACTTCAGCTTTCGGATTTTTGCATGACACCCTGGTGATACTAACTGGTTTTTATTTAATAGGTTAATCTGGTTGAGTAACAAGTTAATGAGGTTTCCGACAGCTCCTTGCAAGGGCAGCTAGCATAAGCCTGTAGCTGAATTTGCCGAGAGACAAATGTGTGGGATTTTATTTTATTCATTTTATTTATTTAGTGTTTTTATATGCCGCCCTACTCCCTGAGGACTCAGGGCGGCGTACAACATTTAGAGAACAACTAAACAATATAAAATTAAAAAACAGTATTAAAAAGAATTTAAAAAAACATTTAAAAACCATGCATACATGGGGGAGACCTCAGATGTAAAATTGTCTCAGAACCCCGCCTGCAGGAAAAGCCATGTCTTGATGGCTTTTCGGAAGGCCAGCAAGGTGGGGACAATTCGTATTTCTGAGGGTAGTTGGTTCCAGAGAGCAGGGGCCCCCACAGAGAAGGCCCTCCCCCTAGGCTCCGCCAGTCGGCATTGTTTGGTTGACGGGACCTGGAGGAGACCCACTCTGTGGGACCTAACCGGTTGAAGGGAAGTATGAGGTAGGATGCGGTTCCGGAGGTAACCTGGTCCTAAGCCATGTAGGGCTTTAAAGATGATAATCAACACCTTGAATTGCACCCGGAGACCGATGGGCAACCAATGCAGCTGGCGGAGTATGGATGTTACGTGGGTGTATCTTGAAACACCCACCACAGCACGCGCAGCCGCACTTTGCACCAGTTGAAGTCTCCGGATACTCTTCCAGGGTAGCCCCATGTAGAGTGCATTACAGTAGTCCAGTCGAGAGGTGACAAGGGCATGACTGACCGTGAGTAAAGCCTCCTTCTCCAAATATGATCGCAATTGGTGCACCAGGCGAACCTGTGCAAAGGCTCCCCTAGCCACAGCTGTGAGATGTTGGTCTAATTTTAGCTGTGGATCTAGGAGGACTCCCAAATTGCGAACCCGTTCCAAGGGAGTTAGTTTTTGTCCCCCAAGAACCAAGGAGGGACAGTCGACATGGTCCTTAGGAGGCAATATCCAGAGCCACTCAGTCTTGTCGGGGTTGAGCTTGAGCCTGTTTCTCCCCATCCAGGTCCTAACATCGTCCAGGCATCGGCACATTACATCCACTGCCTTTTGTTCTCAATTGTGGGAATTGAGATGTTTCTAAGACCCACATTTTCAAGTGCTTTCCTTTCTTCCATGTACTGACATTTACAGAAAAGCCGTTCAAAAATTCAGGGAAAATAAAACTCTCTACCGTGATACCCGTTTATACCCAGAAACTTTTAAAAGGATTCTTAAAAATTAAAAATTCTTAAAATTTTTGGGCTTAGACAACTTAGAACTATGCCGCCTTCGGTCTGACCTACATAAAATTATTTACTACAATGTCCTACCCGTCAATGACTACTTCAGCTTCAACCACAACAATACATGAGCACACAATAGATACAAACTTACAGTAAACCACTCCAAACCTGATTGCAGAAAATACGACTTCAGCCACAGAGTGATCAATGCCGGGAATGCACTACCTGACTCTGTGGTTTCTTCCCGAAACCCCCAAAACTTTAACCTTAGACTGTCTACCATCAACCTCACCCCATTCCTAAAAGGTCTGTAAGGGGCATGCATAAGCGTGCCTACCGTCCCTGTCCTAATATTCCATTTTATTTGTATCCATTTCATGAATTAATAACCATGTTTATAACTATATCTGTTATCTAATACATGCTTGACTAAATAGATAGATAGATAGATAGATAGATAGATAGATAGATAGATAGATAGATAGATAGATAGATAGATAGATAGATAGATAGATAGATAGATAGATAGATATAGATAGATATAAAGATATAGATATAGATATAGATATAGATATAGATATAGATAGATAGATATAGATATAGATATAGAGATAGAGATAGAGATAGAGATAGAGATAGAGATTAGATATGATATAGATAGATAGATAGATAGATAGATAGATAGATAGATAGATAGATAGATAGATAGATAGATAGATAGATATAGATATAGATATAGATATAGATATAGATGGATAGATAGATAGATAGATAGATAGATAGATAGATAGATAGATAGATAGATAGATAGATAGATAGATAGATAGATAGATAGATAGATAGATAGATAGATATAGATATAGATATAGATATAGATATAGATATAGATGGATAGATAGATAGATAGATAGATAGATAGATAGATAGATAGATAGATAGATAGATAGATAGATAGATAGATAGATAGATAGATAGATATAGATATAGATATAGATATAGATATAGATATAGATGAGAGAGAGAGAGAGAGAGAGAGAGAGAGAGAGAGAGAGAGAGAGAGAGAGAGAGAGAGAGAGAGAGAGAGAGAGAGAGAGATTCTGTGATCGAATTAATTTATGTCTCCTCCTAATGCATC
Source organism: Diadophis punctatus similis (assembly GCA_023053685.1). Taxonomy (NCBI): domain Eukaryota; kingdom Metazoa; phylum Chordata; class Lepidosauria; order Squamata; family Dipsadidae; genus Diadophis; species Diadophis punctatus. The sequence continues at coordinate 187,339 of JALIGW010000168.1, forward strand.
AAGACCACTGTTGGTTTGATTTAGTTGGCTCACAAAATCAATTGATGGGAGAGAGTAATTTTTTTTTATTATTTTAAGGCCAGTAAGGAAACCATCAGAACCCATTGTATTATTTGCAGGATAAACCTGGCGAAGACATCCATCAAAGCAAGCAGGATTTTTTTTTAATAGTTCCTCTCATTACTGGCTCTTAATTAGGTTTCTTCTATTATTACACCAGAGAATTTGGAGCCCCCCCCCGTAGTGAAAACTTCCAGACCTCAATTAAATGAACTCAAATTCCAGAAGAGATCTTGAACTTTGCTTGTTCCTTTCTTCAGGGCAATTTAATCTAGATTATAATCATAGAACCAGAAGCAGTTTGGAGTAGTGGTTAAGGCATCAGGCTACAAACCAGGAGAACATGAGATCTCAATGCCATCTTGGGCATTAAACTGGCTGAGTGGTCTTGGGCTAGTCATTTTCTCTCAGTCCTAGGAAGGAGGCAATGGCAAACCACCTCTGAATAACCCTGCCAAGAAAGCTGCAGGGACTTTGGAGGTCTTCTAGTCCAACCCCCTGCTCAAGCAGGAGGCCCTACACCATTTCAGACAAATGGTTGTCCAGCCTCTTCTTAAAAATGTCCACTGATGGAGCCACACGCAACTTCTAGATCAGTTCCACTGATTTGTTTGTCAGTGCACTGATGATGTTACCTAGTTTGGAAATGAAACATTTACAAAAATCCCACCAAACTCAGCATGATGGGTATTAAATGCTTTCCCCATTGACTTAAATGTGCTTCCTTTCAATGAAAAATGTAAACTTCTCCAGAACTTCCTTTCCTGAACAGAAACACCACTGTGTTTGTGCAATTCAAACATGGCTTCCACCCAGCCCATTCATGAATAAACAACGCATCCTGGGCCTTTACTCTCTCTCTCTCTCTCTCTCTCTCTCTCTCTCTCTCTCTCTCTCTCTCTCTCTCTCTCTCTCTCTCTCTCTCTCTCTCTCTCTCTCTCTCTCTCTCTCTCTCTCTCTGTGTGTGTGTGTGTGTGTTCCTAAACCCCCTACATTGGGCGGCATATAAGAATAACAAAATAAATAAATAAATAAATAATACATATCGCTACTCGGAAGAAATAAGCAGTTAGCGCAAGATAAGCCTTCGACTCGCTTCTTCCACTCTCAGAACGCAGAGACCCGAAACGCAGCCACTTCGAAAGGTCGAGGGCCAACCTATTTTTGTTATATTTAATCTGCAGGTTGTACCGGAGAAATGATTTCATCGTTCGCAACAGGAGTTTCCATTCTTGAGAGACTGAGGTAATGCTAAACAACTGAGGCATCCAGCATTTCTTTCACCTCACTTCACTGCCACCTGGTTTGGCTAGATTATATACACAGCCAGCTTTCAAAGGATAAAAATCAGAAAGCGGGCACTGTCTTTTGTTAAAAATAATAATAATGATGAAGTAATCGAGTTTTCGAAGGATGTGAAGTTCCCAAAGGGAAGGAGAAGAATAGAGAAGAATAAATGGAACAAATAGCTTTCGAAGATTAACAGAATAACAGAGCTGGAAGGGATCTTGGAGGTCTTCTAGTCCAACCCCCTTTTCAGGCAGGATACCCTACACCACTTCAGACAAAGGGTTATCCAACATCTTCTTAAAAACTTCCAGTGTTGGAGCATTCACAACTTCTGGAGGCAAGCTGTTCCACTGATTAATTGTTCTAACTGTGAGGAAATGTCTCCTTAGTTCTAAGTTGCTTCTCTCCTTGATTAGTTTCCACCCATTGTTTCTTGTTCTACCCTGGATAATAGTTTAACTCCCTCTACTTTGTGGCAACCCCTGAGATATTGGAACACTGCTATCATGTCTCCCCTGGTCCTTCTTTTCATTAAACTAGACATACCCAGTTCCTGCAACCGTTCTTCATATGTTTTAGCCTCCAGTCCCCTAATCATCTTTGTTGCTCTTCTCTGCACTCTTTCCAGAGTCTCAACATCCTTTTTGAATGATGTTCCTCAAAGAGATTTAAGTGGCTCCTGTGCTTAGGGTCAGTCCAGAAGTGGTTGGAGACTTGGCTGTTCTCCCAGGTGCTGAAGACGGGGTGACTATGGAGTCTCCTTAAAGTCTAAGATTTTGGTCTTCTGGTCTCTTGATTTTCTTAAATAAGTTGGTGTTCTGTTTCCAGGTTGCTGATATGCAGACATACAAATACAGACTGACAGATTTACTACAATTTTAGGTAGGTAATAGCAGACAGCAATGTGAGTCAAATACTCAGCAAGAAAGCTGGATGAAGAGAGCCAAAGGCAGTCTAAGAAACAATATTGTTGTCCAGATACATTTCAAATCTGGTACTCAGCTGGTCCAATGGCCAAGAGTCACAAGCAGGAACAAGATGTAAAAACTAGGACGTCTAACATGGTATCCCCCATCCCTTTAAAAAAAATGCTCAAGATTTTACAAACTTCAAACACTGTATTGCAAGTTTTTATACAGCTCTCTTTTGGGTGGCATTGGTGGAGTCACACAACTGAGAAATTCAGTGAAATTGAACTTGGTGCTATGACTTAGAACAAACGAAGCAGGAGAAAACATCAATGAATCCTTTTTTACACATTGCTATCTTTAAAAAAAAACATAAAAGCAAGCTTTTCTTAATTTTCTGCTTTATTCACCCTCTCTTCCAGTTGAATTGTCTGTGTTGGAAATATAAGCCCCTGGGAATTAAATTATCAGAACTGGAGCGCATTGCAAGAAAGCCATAGATATATATATATATTTTCCATCAGCTCAATATTTGCCTTTTCCTTATGGGGTGGAACTGAAATACCAGAATGCAGCCAATATATCTGCTCCAAAAGAGCAGGGTGAGATAGATTCTTAATGGAGTTAAATGAAGCATTTGGTTCCACAGGATGCTAACCCCTTCAACAAAGCCGAATTAAATCCTCACGTTGGGAAGGAATGCTTTAAAAGAGAGAGAGAGAAACAATATTACCTGTTTAAAAGGAGTATGAAAATCCAATTAAGTTTTGAATTTTAATTTCCTTGCATGCGTAGTTTTGTGGCACCGTGAAAAGAAGGAAAATGTAAATGGCATTTTCATGGTGTTATCACCATAATCCAGGGGCTAGAGTATCCCATCATAGTTATTTTGTCTGGCAATGATAAAAAGAAAAGAAACTCCCAAACCCGCAGACTTTTAAAACTAAATTTGCTTTGAATGAGCGAATAATCATGGCTAAATATCTCTATAGGCTGATCTGTAATTAATGTATGCATGAAAGCCTGTTGTAAGGAGTTTAGCGTAGACCAAAAAAAATAAGATACAGAGTTGAGGAAGAATATTTTTACTTATTTCACAAATGTATCTAACCATCTCATAAAAAGTGACCGTAATACCACCCCAAAGAAATGGAGAAAGCACTGCAAAGGAGGGAAGGAGAGAAGTGAGAGGAAGGAGGAAGAAAGATGAGGATGGGAGAGAGGGGGCGGGAAAGTGAGAAGGAGGAGAGGAAGTAGAGCAGAGGAGAGAAGGAAAGAAAGAAAGTAGTAAAGGTGGAGAAGAAGGGAAAGAAAGTAGAAAGGGAAGGAAGGACTATAAGATGGGAAAAAGGATGGGGAAAAAGTAACTCTGAACTGAACAAAGCAATAAGATAAGTATAAGGTATTTGTATAAAAGGCATAATGATTGTATACAAAATGAAATTAGAAATGAGATGATAAATATGTGAATTGTCTACATGGAAATAAAAATAAAAACTTGAATAAAAAGTGACTGTCACCGGCGTGCCGCAGTTTAAATCAGGGGTGGCAAACTCGATTTCATTGCGGGCCGCATCAGGGTTGTGTTTGACCTTGGGGTGCTGGGATGGGTGTGGCTAGGGTGGGCATGGCCAGCACGATGTCACTCATATCGGGGGCAAAAAAACAAAACAAAAAAAACCAAAAACAAGATGGCGGTGCATGCGCAGTGCCGAAAACTCAGCAAAAAATAAAAAAAACCAGCAAAAAAATTTAATTTTTTTTTAAAAAATGCAAAAATAAGATGGCGGTGTCCACGGACTGGCACCGACAGAACCGGCTCCATGACGTCACCACCAGTTTACTACCGGTTCTCTAGAACCGGTGTGAACCAGAAGGAACCCACCTCTGCCCTCAATGAGGTTCTTCAAGTAGAAGCATCAAAAGATGCTTTCCACTACTGGTGGACGAGAAGCACATCTTCACGTGCCCTTAGAGCAGGGATGTCCAACCTTGTCAACTTTAAGACTTGTGGATTTCAACTCCACAAATCTTAAGGCATGGCTGGGTGAGGAATTCTGGGAGTTGAAGTCCGCACATCTTAATGTTGGCAAGATTAGACACCCCTGCCTTAGAGTGTCCATCAACCAGGGGTGAAATTCAAAATTTTTCCCTACCGGTTCTGTGGGCGTGGCTTGGTGGGCATGGCAGGGGACGGATATTGCAAAATCCCCATTCCCTCCCCACTCTGGGGCCAGCCAGAGGTGGTATTTGCAGGTTCTCCAAACTACTCAAAATTTCCGCTACCGGTTCTCCAGAACCTGTCAGAACCTGCTGGATTTCATCTCTGCGCGGCATCAACCCTCGCAACAAGAGAAAAATGACACTTTTTTTTTCAGCTGGTGGACTTTCCCTGAAATATCTTTTGATGCTTTCAGTAATTTGCCTAGAAGCATCTTCTGGCCATCACCAACTTTTCCAGAGTTATCCCTGGACAAAAAGGACTTTAGTTCCCAGAATTCCATGCAGTAGCAAGTCAGATTTTTTGGAGGGACATGAAAAAGACTTGAATCCTAGGCTATCTTATCTGCTTTTCAAAGGGATCCAGTTCCCATTGAATTATTCCATACGATTTAACCAACTTGTGTTTCGGCTCCTTTTGGGAAGAAAAATCATTTTCAATCAGGACCGGGTATTCTTCCCCACACTCTACCAATACAGCTGTTTAAAAAGGCTAAATTTCGATAATATTCAAGTTTGCATTTTGCAGACGTTATTATTTCTTTGGCTGGAATCCAAGAATTAAAATGTACTTAAGCAGTGTTGTTAAATACCCTGACAGCAACTGTGCAAACATATTTTAATGGCAAGCCCCCTAAACTGATCATTACAATTTTAAAAGCTGCTCTTAAGCGGCCGAAAACCCATCAACCCAAATTGATCTGTCACCTTCCGAAAGACTCAAGGATAAGAACTGTAGTTCTCTTTGTAAGGAAAACTTCCCAAATTCTCATCTGAATTTCTTGAACAGAGGTAGCCATCCCCAATCGCGGGGTTGCGTGCCTGCGCTCAACCCGTTCAGTTCCTCCGTAATTCCTTCATTTAAACCAACGCACGTATTATCCCTTTATCTTTCAGTTTGTGAATCACTATAATCTTATGATTTGAATAGGCAATAGCTCCCAGGATTCCTTGCAACAAAACCATTGTGGGGAATTCTGGGAGTTGAAGTCCACACATTTGGAAGAGGTCGAGGTTGGAGAAGATGGGGTATGGAATCTTCATTAGTCTTCATCTCGGTTAAGCCTCCAGCCCTGAATCTCAGGCTAAGAGGGTTAAAGTTTTAGACTAACCTTTCTCCAACAAGATTCTCTTGTTGTGGAGTCACAAGAATTGATCGACAACCACTA
>JALIGW010000168.1:194866-204866 GCA_023053685.1 Diadophis punctatus similis
TTTCAGCATATTTACCCCCAACAATCTGGGTCCTCATTTTACCCACCTCGGAAGGATGGAAGGCTGAGTCAACCTTGAGCGGTGAGATTTGAACAGCTGAACTGCTGAACTAGCAGTCAGCTGAAGTAGGTTGCAGAACTTGCAGTGCTGGCTTTTTAACCACTGCGCCACCTCGGCTCCTTCATCTTCCCTTCTATCCATCTTTCCTTCCTTCCCCCTCTCCTTCCTTCCTTCCTTCCTTCCTTCCTTCCTTCCTTCCTTCCTTCCTTCCTTCCTTCCTTCCTTCCTTCCTTCCTTCCCTCCCTCCCTCCCTCCCTCAAATCTATAACCTAAACGGAGTCTTGAGTGAAGCGATAACCTCCAACCTTCAGATCTTTGCGCTTGAGCAAAAGATTCAGACGAAAAACTCTTGAGAGAGACTTCCATATTCCACATTCAAGATTTTCTTCATCAAAGGAGAGCCACTGCTTTCATCCCAGACATGGTAGAAAGAGAGCTGCGTTCATCTAGGGTAGCAAATAAAATAAACAAACCAGGCATCTGATAGCAACGTTTCTGACGAACACATTTTATGAAAGCTTACACCTTTTAATCATGCCATGCATTAGATGGCATGTTTGATGCCCCTCATTCCTCGCTTTCATCCCCTGGCTCAGAAAACAAACCACAAGACCCAGTGCCTCTTTCGGCAAAACACAGATCTGCAAAGTTCAGGCTTCTAATATTTCATGTGGGACACGCCGCAAAATTTTGAGCTAATCCCAGTTCTCGCTCTTATCTACCTCTCTAAGCTTTCCGGGGGACCTTAAAGTGCTGTACAGATAACGGTGGGTTTATAAATCTTTTTGTGCTCCAAAATAATGCCGTTTCTGCATATCAAACCCCACAGATCTGTGTAATTCAAACAAACAGTTGTGCTTCGGTGGGGGGAAAAACAGCATGTCACACACAGCTGCTAATCACACCAATTAACTCTTTAAAACCAATTAGACCTTTCTCTCGAAAGTCACATTGACCTGTGATTTGCAAAACCAATAAAGGCCTAAAGTTTTTGGCAATTTTTTTTTAAAAATCAAACCTTATACCTTTTAGTCATTCTTTTCTCCCTGTGCCACAGGGACAGGGGTCACCAACCTTTCGGACCTCAGGGACCACTAAATTCATAATTTTAAATTCCGCGGACCACTAATATGATCTGCCTAATGAGCGGTTGGGCGGGGGCGTGGGCTAGGTGGTCATGTGACTGGTGGGCGTGGCCAACTCAATGTCACTCACATCAAGGGGCACCTCGTCAGCCTCTACTCGCCCCTCCCACCCACTCCTCTCCTGACCGCCAGGGCTCCTTAGGGCCCCAACAGGAAGCAGTTTGTTGGAGCTAAGCAGCCACCACGAGAAAGAGTTGGCAAAACAGCTCAGTTCAAATTGGATCTGACCAAGAAGGAGGCTCCGCAGAAGCACCTCACTGAGGACTAGGAGCATAGGCTTTCCAAGCAGAGGGAAGACCTGTGGGAGGTGCAAGGCCAGGTACCGGCTCCTGGAGGCTCAGCGGGCTGAGATGGTCAGCCAATTCCAGGCCATGATGCAGTCCCACTGGAACAAGGCCCTCCGGCCTCTTCGCCACCAGCGGTGCTTCCCTCCAGCCTTCGCCCAAAGCCCCGCACCAGGAGGCTGAAGCAGGCCCCAAGTCAGAATTTCTGCCCCCCCTCTGACCCACACAAAAAGACCCCGAAGGGGGAGACTCTCTGCAGCAACACAAGCGTTCATTGCACGTATCCGGCCCAGGGGCCATAGTTTGAGGACCCCTGATTTAGTTCAATATAAAAAATGCAAATAATTTTTCTGCGGACCACCAAAATTTTCTCGCGGGCCACCAGTGGTCCATGGACCACCAGTTGGTGACTGCTGCACAGGGAGACTTTGTGATGTTAGAAAGAGGGAGGGGTGGAGAGAGGGAGAGGAGAGAGAGAGAGACAGAGACAGAGACACACAATTTTAGCTCTTTAAGATTGTAACTCTATACTTTCTCTCTGGAAGCATCTAAATTTCATTATGAGAGGGCAGTTTTGTTGTCAAGCTAAGGCATCAAGCTAGAACTGGGAGATATGAGTTCTAGTTCTGTCTTATGTATGAAAGCCAACTGGGGTGACCTTGGGCCAGTCCCTCTCTCTCAGCCCTAGGAAGGACGGCAATGGCAGATCCATTTCTGAAAAACCCTGCCAAGAAAACTGCAAGGACTTCTCCTTTGAGAATTGGCCACATAAATAGAAAAAAAATAAGTTCCATTAGGAGCAGTGGTGGCCAACCTTAAGCATACCATGCACCAATTTTTTCACAGACAAGTTCAGATGCGCCATACAACTCAAGCATGTACAGAATCATTGTTAGAAATGTTCTGTTTATATAAAGAGCAGCACACAGAGCAAACAGTCACCATGTGCTTTACTGCTCAACTCCCTATATCTATAACTGTAACTGGAAACAGGAAACTCTACTCAGAACAAAAGAGCATAGAGTATATACCGGTACTATAGATCCAAACTTGTAATACTGCAATCTATTGGCTGAATACTACTGTAGTTTTTGCATAGAGCTTGGTGGTTTCTTGAACACATTTCATGACCTGAGTACGTAACTTCATCAGCGCTAGAAGAGTGTGGGGTTTTGGAAGGAGGAGGAGGAGGGAGGAGGAGGAGGAGGAGGAGGAGGAGGAGGAGGAAGAGGAAGAGGAGGAGGAGGAGGAGGAGGAGGAGGTTGTGCATCTCTATGTTTTTCTACTGTTTCTTGTATCTATTGTCAAGCAGATGTATGATATATTCTATTACGCATGTCTGCATTCCTGAAGTCAACTCCTCTTTCCTTTCTCTTTGCCATTTCTACCGAAGGTAGAAGTGATTTATTTCCTTAGCCGATCAAGATGTAGTTTACTAAGAATTCTTTTTATTACTTTTCTACTGAAAAAAAATATTTTGTTACTAGTATTTAAACTGCGGTTTTTCTTTCTATAATGTCAGAGTTCAGGAAAAGATCTATTTCGCCTCTGATGAGAGTAATTCTTATCTTAACAACTGTGGGGTCCTTGGTGTTCTCTGAGTTTGATTGTTTTTTTGAAGTTGTTTCATTACCCAAATAGACAGTTCACTGATGATATGACCTAGTCTGGTAAAGTAACGTCTACAAGAACAAACCAAGTTCCAAAGACCACCAAGGACCCCACTTTCTGAACTTAACCAACTGTGCAACTGGGATCAGGAGAGATTCAGACACCCCGGTAGAAAGGAGACTCAACAGTGGACCATAAAAAGAAAGCTGAATGAGTGTTTTATGCTGGGCTTGTAAGCATTCAATCTCCTCTAAGACTGTACTACAATAACAGCTTTGAAACTTCCCCTAACCCCTTACTCCAATTATTATACCAACGACAAGCTGCTGGCATTATTCTGACTTTGAAAGCTACTCGGGGAGAAGCAAATTTGGAGTCTGTTCATTTGTGAAGTTGGCTTTTCCTTCCTTTTCTCTCGGTTTTGCCATGATGTGTAGCTCCATGAAGTGTGGAAAATAAAATGCACTAATTAATTTTCTGCATCACTGAAATGGAGCTACCATTAAATGAGAAGGATATGCACAATCTGCAGGAAGACAGGCCGATATCTCAGAAGAATAATGTTACCCGAGAGAACACACTTATGGATTCCAGATGTCCATCTTTTTGAAAGAGAGGAAGAGAGAGAGAGAGAATTTCTCTCCGTTCAAACAGCTTAATTCTGTAGAACAAGCACAAAGCATTCATCAAAATATTGGGGCTTTCAGGTCTGGGCTGCAATGTTCTGGATGACCAATAGATGTCAACAAAGTGCTCAGATTTTTTCTTGCTTGGCTGTCAAGAGCTGAAGTGGTGCAGTGGTTAAATGCTGCGACTGCAGGCTGACTGCTAGTTCAGCAGTTCAGCTGTTCAAATCTCACTAGGCTCAAGGTTGACTCAGCCTTCCATCCTTCCGAGGTCGGTAAAATGAGGACCCAGATTGTTGGGGGCAATATGCTGAACTCTGTAAACCGCTTTAGAGAGGGCTGTAAAGCACTATGAAGCGGTATATAAGTAAAGTGCTATTGCTATAAAGTAGTGCTATTTGCATTCTTCCAATCCAGGTCTGCTAGTCATCCAGTGTCTTAATGATATGATTACTCCAGAGTATCTCATCTTCCTTCCTTCCTTTCCTTCCTTCCTTCCTTCCTTCCTTCCTTCTTCCCTTCCTTCCTTCCTTCCTTCCTGCCTGCCTGCCTGCCTGCCTGCCTGCCTGCCTGCCTGCCTTCCTGCCTTCCTGCCTTCCTTCCTGCCTTCCTTCCTTCCTTCCCCTTTTCCTTTCCTTTCCTTTCCTTTCCTTTCCTTTCCTTTCCTTTCCTTTCCTTTCCTTTCCTTTCCTTTCCTTTCCTTTCCTTTCCTTTCCTTTCCTTTCCTTTCCTTCCCTCCCTTCCCTTCGCTTCCCTTTCCCTCCCTTCTTCCCTTCCCTTCCTCCTTCCCTCCCCTCCCCTCCCCCTCCCCTCCCCTTCCTTCCTTCCTTCCTTCCTTCCTTCCTTCCTTCCTTCCTTCCTTCCTTCCTTCCTTCCTCCTTCCTTTTGAAATCCACAAAACATTGAACTTAAAAGGCGTTCATCTGATTGTTAATCAAGCCATCAATCTCCATCCATTCGTCATTATTCCACCCATTATTGTTAATCAATAGCAAAGAAAATTCAGCACTGGTGCAGGCTTTATATTCTGAAACGGGGTGTATGGGGTTGTTCAGGGAGGGGTAGCACCTCTGGTGTAGGGGCATGTCGTGTCCTTTTACGGCAGCTCATTCTAGGGCAGCTGTTAGGGCAGCTCGTTCACCTTTGGTCCCCACCTGTCACTCAGCTCTCACCTGTGGCTCCTAGCAGCTGTAGCATGCACAGCGGCCACACCTCGGGCAACAGCTTCGACAGGCTGGCCAAACCAGGTTGAGAGTAGCCATTGGGTCATTGACCCTTCGGTGAGATAGGGACTTGTCTATCCAGAGCATGTGAAGACAGATTCCGGTGGACTGAACGGATGAAATCTACTAGAATAGGACAACGGTCATGAAGGCGGTCTCTGCAAGCGATGTGACACGCTAAGAGCACGGCAAGACACGAAAGACGCCCTGGTCAACCACTGCGTCCAGCCCATCTCCAACTGTCTCGACTCTTGTCCTGTTATTTGGAGCAAGATGGAATCTGGGAAGAGAGAGTGAGGCTGACTATGCGCACCTCTCCCTTACTTCAATCCAATTCACGTGCAAGTCTTGACATCTCCCCCCCTGATTCTCCTAGATGTCAAGGTCCTCTTCGAACACGATGGACGAACATCATCATATTCTGAAATATATCGTTCCAAAATGTTGTCTGAACTGTGCTTGAACTTTTCAAAGCCAGTCACATGCGAATCCTGGCTTGCTAATGTGCCACGTTCCTAAGCAGCAACGGGGTTGGAGTTGCTACCTTGAGGAGAATGAAACTGCTTGTAGGAAATGATTGAAGAAGACAAGCAAAAGGGCAGACCCCAAACCCTCGTGTTTCTCTTTCACCTTTACTCTCTGTCTTCCACCCAACTTACATTTGGTAAATTGCAGGACATGTCAGTGGCGGTTTAGGATACCGTATTTTTAACTGAAAATGTCCTCTTGTATCCGCTGATTCTTCTCCTGCCTTCAAGCTTTCCAAACCCCATAATAAACCTTCCCTCCCCCTGAAGACAGGGAGATAGGCTGCGGCTTTCTGGCGGGACCCATCTATGTAAACCTGTAAACAGCTTTGAAATGCTTTCCCGCCGTTAATTAGTTCCCAGAGGGATTTAGGTCTTTCTCTGCCCATTAATCCCACATATCTATTAAAGGCCTGGATAAGATCGCAGCCGACATTGTCTTCCTGGGTTTGGACAGGCCCAAAGATGGCAGGAAGCTGGAGTTAGCAATTGATTCACCAAGGCTCCTTCCCGACAGTATGCGAAGCTCGTCTCTTTGAGTTGTCACTTTTGTTAGCAGGTGGAAAAGAGGTCTGAAGGTGTTCTCTCTCTCTCTCTCTCTCCTCTCTCTCTCTCTCTCTCTCTCTCTCTCTCTCTCTCTCTCTCTCTCTCTCTCTCTCTCTCTCTCTCTCTCTCTCCCTCCCTCCCTCCCTCCCTCCCTCCCTCCCTCCCTCCCTCCCTCCCTCCCTCTCTCTCTCTCTCTCTCTCTCTCTCTCTCTCTCTCTCTCGAAGCAACTGGACTTTCTGGTTTTTCTTTGAAGACGTTTCACTTCTCATCCCAAGAAGCTTCTTCAGCTCTGACTGGACGGTGGGGAATGGAAGGATTTACGTTTCTTGCAGACAGCTGGTCATTTGCAAATGCAAACTGCAGTGGTTCACTTAACCACCGTGGCAGGAAAGATCATGAAAGGAAGCAAATTCACTTTAACAACGGTCTTGCTTAGCGACGGAAACGTTGGGCTCTCCGTTGTGGTGGTAATTCGGGGATTACGAATGTGATCCGAGAGAAGTATAATAGATTCACAATATTCACAATATTCACAATATATTCACAATTTATTCACAATATATTCACAATATTTATTCACAATAGATTCACAATAGATTCAAACTCAATGTAAACTGCTCGAAACTTGATTGCAGAAAATACGACTTCAGCAACAGAGTGGTCAATGCCTGGAAGGCACTACCTGACTCTGTGGTTTCTTCCCCAAATCCCAAAAACTTTAATCTTGGACTGTGTACAGTCGACCTCACCCCATTCCTAAGAGGTCTGTAAGGGGCGTGCATAAGCACACCATTGTGCCTACTGTCCTTGTCCTTCTGTCCTATTGTCCAAATTTACCTGTACCTACTTTGCTTTTGTTAATGTTTATACCATACCTGCTATCTTGTACATGTTTTGACAAATAAATAAATAAATAAATAAATAAATAATATTAACACTCCCCCCCACCTCGCAGCGAAGGGCTGGGGTAGGCAGAGATCTACACACATCCTCACCCCTGTACAGATCAAACAGATGCAAATGCGTTCATTCACCCAGGAATGAACAAAGCGAAAGGGGGTATGTGGGTATTTAATTCAGGAGAAGACGCTGTGTTTTAAACCAGGAGCTGCATGAAAAAATGATGTTTGTAATGCAGAATGGCGGAGAGAGCTGGTGGAGGGGAGGTGGGAGGGAGGAGGGCCGCAGAGCTATGAAGAAGAAATAGGTCACAGAAATGGAAAAAAATAAAATAAAATAAAATTCTGCGTCTTCAGCCCCTAGGCTGGGCGAGCTCAGAAATGAGGCTGGAAAGGAAAATAGAATAGAATAGAATAGAATAGAATAGAATAGAATAGAATAGAATAGAATAGAATAGAATAGAATAGAATAGAATAGGAATAGGAATAGGAATAGGAATAGGAATAGGAATAGGAATGGAATGGAATGGAATAGAATAGAATAGAATAGAATAGAATAGAATAGAATAGAATAGAATAGAATAGAATAGAATAGAATAGAATAGAATAGAATAGAATTCTTTATTGGCCAAGTGTGATTGGACACACAAGGAATTTGTCTTTGGTGCATATGCTCTCAGTGTACATAAAAGAAAAGATACATTGGTCAAGAATCATGAGGTAAAAAACACTTAATGATTGTCATAGGCTACAAATAAGCAATCAGGAAAAATCAATATTAATATAAATCATAAGGATACAAGCAACAAGTTACAGTCATGCAGTCATAAGTGGGAGGAGATGGGTGATGGGAACGATGAGAAAAACTAATAATAATAGCAATGCAGTCTAGTGAATAGTTTGACAGTGGTAAGGGAATTATTTGTTTAGCAGAGTGATGGCGTTCAGGAAAAAACTGTTCTTGTGTCTTGGTGTGCAGTGCTCTATAGCGTTGTTAAGGTCTTTAACAATGGGAGATTATTTGGCCATGCTAGAGGGACCTTGAAGAACGGGTATGTTGCAACCACTTCTTTTCTTATTTAATCCTCTTCATTTTCATCATTCTGTATAATTTTTTTTTTAAAAAAACACCTTTTAATAGTCTTGTAAGCTGCCCAGAGTTGCTGCCACTGTGAGATGGGCAACATATAACAGAATAACCTAAACCAAGATGGATTGACGACATCAGCAAGTATGGCGGGCCCAATTGGCAAAAGAACGAATCCCTCCCTCCCTTCTCTTTTCCTTCCTTATTCCTCCCACCATCCCTCCCTCCCTTCCCTCCCTCCCTCCCTCCCTCCCTCCCTCCCTCCCTCCCTCCCTTCCTTCCTTCCTTCCTTCCTTCCTTAAGATTAATGCTTTTGCATCTCTCTCTATTGTGGTATATATGTGCATCCACTAATAATAGATCTCCTGACCAAGCATAGAGGCTGCCTTTGCTCAGAGGCTCAAAGCAGCACTTGATTTTCTGTCCCTTTCCTGCTACTTGAGGTGGGTGGGTGGGTGGAATAAAACCGAGGTTGTTAGCAGCTGCAGCCATGTTAAAGTAAATGACACCAAGGAGATGGAGAAAATTAAAGATCATAGCTGGGGTTACTGCTGGGAGAATCCCAAAGCCCTCTTTAACGTTTTAGCTGGGTGACCTTGCGCCATGCCCTTTGTTGAAAAGAAACAAACTTATTCCCTCTTTTTTAGTAGCTTATTCCTTGGCACAGATGGTCTAACTTGTAGAAAGCACGGATTATATCACCTCGCAAGTACTTGGGGGCAATTTTAGCATCTAATACATGTGTAGGATTATATTTTAAAAAATTATATAATCTTTTTTAACAATATAATGTATTGATGTTGTAGCGATCTGTTGTACGCCACTCAGAGTCCCCTGGGAGTTGGGCGGCCTATAAGATTGATAAATAGATAGATAGATAGATAGATAGATAGATAGATAGATAGATAGATAGATAGATAGATAGATAGATAGATAGATAGATAGATGATAGATAGATAGATAGATAGATAGATAGATAGATAGATAGATAGATAGATAGATAGATAGATAGATAGATAGATGATAGATGATAGATAGATGATAGATAGATAGATAGATAGATAGATAGATAGATAGATAGATAGATAGATAGATAGATAGATAGATAGATAGATAGATAGATAGAAGATAGATAGATAGATAGATAGATGATAGATGATAGATAGATGATAGATAGATAGATAGATAGATAGATAGATAGATAGATAGATAGATAGATAGATAGATAGATAGATAGATAGATAGATAGAAGATAGATAGATAGATAGATAGATAGATGATAGATAGATAGATAGATAGATAGATAGATAGATAGATAGATAGATAGATAGATAGATAGATAGATAGATAGATAGATAGATAGATAAATAAATATTCTGTGTACAATTGGGAAAATCTTGCATTTTCCACTCTTGCGTGTCTTCTATACTTGCCCCATCCATATCTGTAGGGATCCACAATTTAGAAAGAAATGCAAAGAATTATACCCCAGATTTAACAATTGTCGATAGGATAGTGGACATGGCAGTACATCTGACCTTTTCCAAATCTCATTTCATCATCTCTTTTCTGACTGTCGGTTTGTCGATTTGACTCTATCTCTTCATTATGTTCCAATATTTGCCATAAAGAAGAGGGGGTCAATTTATTCTCCAAAGCATCCGAAGGCAGGACAAGAAGCAATGGATGGAAACCAATCAAGGAGAGAAGCAACCTGGAATTTAGGAGAAACTTCCTAACAGTAAGAACAATTAACCAATGGAACTGCTTGCCTCCAGAAGTTGTGGGTACTCCCATCACTGGAGTTTTTAAAGAAGAGATTGGACAGCCATTTGTCTGAAATGGTATAGAGTCTCCTGCTTGAGCTGTGTTCTGCCCCAGCTAGGAACGTAGCAGACACACAGTTTGTTCGAACTTAGTTTAATCAATAACCAACTACTAATAACTGGCTTAGCAATGGATACACACACACAAACCTAAAAGCAGTCTTT
>JALIGW010000168.1:209866-247366 GCA_023053685.1 Diadophis punctatus similis
TCAAGACTCGTATCCCACTTCTTTGGAGTTCAGCTTACACTTCCATAAAGCGCCACAGTGAAAGCTATGGCCTGTACGATTTTGATCTTTGTAGATGAGTGTTTCTCATTCTTGGCCACTTCAAGAGGCATGGACTTCAACTCCCAGAATCCCCCCCCCAGCCAGGAAGCTGTAGACACATTACACCATCTGAATATCTTTTTCCAAGGCTTTCATTGCTATCCTACTAAGTTCCAATCTGGAGTATATTTCCTGACTGCTGTTTATTGTTGTTGCATTCTCCTCAAGGCAGAAATCTATCTACTGCTTCAATATCTTCATTTCTCAAAATTCAGGACACAGGAAGAAAAGAGAAAGACTTTATTGTCTAAGAACATTTTGACCTGTGGCTGTGGAACAGAAGCAGAGGTCGTATTCAGCCGGTTTGGGCCGGTTCACCTGAACCGGTAGCAGAAATCATGGGTGGCTCCGCCCACCCACCCCGGCTCTATGCTATCCTATTTGTGCACGGTTTTTTTGTCCAAATTTGTTTTATTTTTCCACCAAATATACACAAATGTACATACATATACCATATCATCAAAGCATCCATAGTAATATATTTCTATCCAAAATATCATAGACATATCTCCTTAGTTGCTCCTTTTATACTTTTATCTTCAGTCTGCTTACCTTCAATATTTCATACTACTCCCCTCCCTCTATCTCCCTCTCTCCCCCTACCTTCTTCCTCCTTCTCTACCTCTTTCCTACTTCCCTCCTCTCCCTCTCCCTCTCCCCTTCCTTTCTACTTCCTCTTTCTCCCTCTTATCCTTCCCTGAGTACCTCTAATCATAATCCATTCTATGGTTAGCAGACTAGTAATTCAAAAATCCCAACATCAGAGCTATTTCTTAACCTTCTATCTTTCCCTTTATCTATACTTATATACAGTATTTAATACATTCTACCAGGTAAATCTACTGTTATTCTAATGCTGCCTCCTCCTAACTCTTATTTTTGTCGCCTGGGTCAACCACCTCTAATTTTCCACTTTCTTTGTGCACGTTTTTGAGGCTGGGCGCATGCGCGGAAGGCCCGCGCGTGAGTAAAATGCATGTGCGGGAGGATGTGCACATGTGCGGAGGTGGTGCAGGCGAGCGCGCCAAGTGCGCGCTCACATTTCCGAACCGGTAGGGAAGGTAAGTGAAAACCATCCCTGAACAGAAGCACCGTGTGGTGTAGCGGTCAGTTTCTGAGGCACCTCTAAACATGATCTCATCATCTTTCTGAGTCATGCTTGAAACCAGCTGAGCTTCTTGTGCAATTTAGTTTTGCAAGATTTCGCACCAGATTGAAACAGCGGAATCGTTTTGCTAATCCGTGCCAGCTCTTGGAATGAGGTGCCTTTCTATTTTAAGATCCAACATGGGCATGAATTGTGACATCAACATTGCTCAGCGTTCAGCTCTTAAGCCCATGTGTCTTGAGCATTGGCGAGCAGAACAGGAAGAAGCATTGAAGTGGGGAGATAATTAACAGCAGCTGCCACGCTATCGTTCATTGTGGCTTTCTCACTCCGGCGACTGCTCATCTTTTGACGAAGAATGCGCAAACACCCAAGAGGACGTCCGGATTATGAATTATTTTGCTCTTGGACAGAACTTCTCTTCTCTTAATTTCAGTTTCACCCAGTGGGAAAAATGAAGTGGGCTCTTCTCGGTTCAGTTAGAAGATCAGAAATATTTTGAAGGACATCAAACGTTGACTGATATATTAGTGGAATATGGTGGTCCTGAACATTATGTTCTTGACTTTTTTTTCTGTTTTGGAAAATGCTTGTCACGTAGACTGGACGGAGGGTGCTCCAATGTTTGAAAAGCAAGAAAATTGAGCGCTCTCTCTGTATGCGTGCAGTCATGGACTTGCAACAGTTCATTTAGTGACTGTTCAAAGTTACAATGGCACGGAAAAAAAGAATCTGATGACCGTTTTTCACACTTATGACCATTGCAGCATCCCTTTGGTCACGTGATCAAAATTCAGAAACTTGGCAAGTGACTCACAGAATCAGAATCAGAATCAAGCTGGAAGGGACCTTGGAGGTTGTCACGATGTGAATCCCCTTAACAGAGGTCTTCTAGTATAGCCCCCTACTCAAGCAGGAGACCCTATACCATTTCAGATAGATGGCTGTCCAGTGTCTTCTTAAAACACCCCAGTGATGGCACACCCACAACTTCTGGTGGCAAGCTGTTCCACTGGTCAATTGTCCTCACCGTTAGGAAGTTTCTCCTTAATCCCAGGTTGCTTAATTCCAGGAAAGCTCAGGCCTTCATCCTACAGTGGATAGACAATGGCTAAAATGATGGCGATGATATCAAGTACTTAGGAGGTGAAGGCTTGGCAGCACAAGGAAACAATAGCCAATGACTTAATAGCTGGCCATCAACCACCCCAATCAACAATTTAAAAAAGCCACACACAACCAGGTACCATATAAATACCACACACAGCCAAAACATATACTCTGAGGGGTCCTTGGTGCTCTTTGAGCTTGCTTGTTTTCTTGCAGATGTTTCATTACCTGAACTAAGTAACATCATCAGTGCTCTGCTACCCTCTACTAAAGAGAAGCTTCCTGAAGATACAGTAAGTTCCAGATGAATCCAAAAGCTCAGAAGACTTCTGTGTTCTGACCCAGCTCCCCAAACAAGACAAACCCTCTGAAGTGAACTCAAAGATCCCTTTCGTTAGGAGAGCCAGCAGCCCTGGCAAAAAGTTTCGCTCTCAACGCAGGCTAACAAGTCCGGCCAGCCGGAAGATGACTAGTTGTCTGCCACATCTCCGCCCCCTGCCTTTTATCCCCAGAGCTAGGGTGGGGCTTCACTAGCAGCGGTGGCTCTTCCGTCCCAAGGACCAGCCCATGGATTTCCACTGCTCTCCTCTCCTCTGCCTTCTGCGCATCCGTGTCTCAGGCACTGGACCTAGCTGTCCTCCTCTTCCTCATCGGCTACCTCCAGACCTGGGGGCTGTTGATTCTCCATCTGAAGGCTGATGGACGGCCCAGGTTCCGCCTCTCTCTCTCTCTCTCTCTCTCTCTCTCTCTCTCTCTCTCTCTCTCTCTCTCTCTCTCTCTCTCTCTCTCTCTCTCTCTCTCTCTCTCTCTCTCTCACTCACTCTCACTCTCACTCTGCCAGATCCACTCCCTCTTCCCCCTTGGAGCTCTCAGGTTGCCTTGATCCTGACCCTGACTCTCATGCCTCCTCCTCCTCCTCTGATTCGACTGCTGGAGGGGCTGGCTGCCGACAGGCCACAACACTCTGGTTCCAGTGACCGACCCAGATTGGCTCCTGCAACATTATCCTGGGACAGGTAGATTCGCCTTCATTCATCAAGGATCAGAGCTTCAGGCAGCCATGTCAATCCTCACTTTCTCGTTTTCGGAGACAGGCCAAGATTGATTCACCAGCTACACTTCACAAATTCCTTAAAATTTTCATAGGGCAAAATGGAACATCAGCAAGCCGAGCGTCTTCAATAATTGAAAGTAGCTTTGCTGCTTTGACAAGACATCCTCCCCTGAACTTCAAACAATAAAAATGGAAATGCGCCAGGCCTTTGCGCAGAACCAAAATATCCATTGATCGGGACTACGGTAGCAAAGCAGAACGTTGAGACGCGGAGACAGTTTTTGAAAGTCTGCAGTTCTTCTTCTGGCTAAATGAAAAGCTATATAAGATTTTAGAAGCCGTTCTTAAGGGCCCCGTGCGCTGCAGATTGGTTGCAAAATATACTACAGATAGAATCCAATTTGGAACGGAAATGTTTTCCATCAAGTTGCTTCACAGTCTTTGAACCATCTTTGGCTCAAAATGCCACTAGCTGCTCTTCAGCTGATCCGTTCAGGCGTTACAAAATTTGGAGAACTGCCTTTGTGCGTTTGTTTACCTTGGTGGGACTTTCCATTCTCGTAGCTTGGCCTCTCAGAAAAACCAACTGGCTGCTTTTAATTTTTCTGTTTCTTAAAAATAAGATCTGTACAGTCCTATGGACTGCTTTAAGCACCAAAGAAGGGAGAGTTATCTGATACTCGGAATTCTAAAGAGATAAAAGCTTTCAATAACGTTTGTCTCTTTGAACAACTGAGTTGTGTTTGCTGGGAGCAGATTTGTGTTTATGCTTGTTAGATGTACAATTTAATTCATTTTGCTTTCCCCCACTCTTTCTCTTCCTTCCTTCCTTCTTTCCTTCCTTCCTTCCTTCCTTCCTTCCTTCCTTCCTTCCTTCCTTCCTTCCTTCCTTCCTTCCTTCCTTCCTTCCTTCCTTCCTTCCTTCCTTCCTTCCTTCCTTCCTCTCTCTCTCTCTCTCTCTCTCTCTCTCTCTCTCTCTCTCTCTCTCTCTCTCTCTCTCTCTCTCTCTCTCTCTCTTCACCCCATGTGTTATTTATTAGTGACATTTATATACTGCCTCACAGTGCAAGCACTCTGTAAGCGGTTTACACCAGTAAGCAATGTATATTTATATTGCCCCCAACAATCTGGGTCCTCATTTTACCTACCTCGGAAGGATGGAAGGCTGAGTCAACCTTGAGCCGGTGAGATTTGAACCGCTGACCTGTGGATCACAGTCAGCTAAAGTGGCCTGCAGTACTGCACTCTAACCTCTGCGCCACCTCGGCTCTGTATAAAATTATTACCCCAGAAATGAGGTCACTATTTTCTTTCATTTTTGGACTACATCAAAAATCCGTTTCTTTATTTTAGGAGACAACATTGCTTTTCGGATAGTTTGGAGGGGAAAAACGGAAAAAGCAACCCTGAGCATATATTATTTAGGAGAAAGTTAGAAGAAAGGTTTTGATAAAGATACCAAGTTCGCAACAAGTAGTGGACTAGTTAGTTTGCTTCACCTTGCTTTTCTGCTAAAAAAACAAAACGGGAGTTCATACTGCTTATTAAAACAAATGCAAATATACTGCAAGATGCTAGACCAGGTTAAAAGAGGGATGAGTAATATGTAGTCCAACCCATTGTACAATTCAGTCATTGTCTTCACGTTCATTAGAAAATAGCACGGACATACGGTAGCATGTTATGTGAAGGTAGCAATTGTGTTTTGTTGATTGAGGTTTAGGTTGTGTGAATTCAACCTATTGATTTGAATGGTCTGTGGATCCATTGGCCACCATTGTGGTGTGTGTGTGACAAAATCTGTTTTAGTAAAAAGCAGAGGTTGAATGACACATAACAGATTGTGGCACAACGCTTTATTTTCAGGGTCCTTACTTCTCCAGCTGTCACCTTTCCTCCAAACCAGGGGTGGGTTCTAATTTACCTCGCTGCTGGTTCGCTTCCTCCCACGCCGCGTGGCCACGCAGTAGCAAAAAAAATCAGAATTTTTTTAAAAGCTGAAAACAAGATGGCGACGCATGTACAGTGCCGGAAATTCGGCTTCTGTGAATGCACAAAAGAAAAAAAACAAATATTTCAATAACACTGTAAAAAGCACTGGATTTTTCTGTAATGTTGCGTGTAAATACGTGTATTCGTTTGTGTTACATGTGTTCTGTCTGTGTGCTGTTTGTGTCTTTTTTTATTGTAAAAATTCAATAAAGATTATTTAAAAAAAAAACGAAAAAAAAAACCAAAAAATTTCCAAAAAAATTAAATTATTTTTTTTTAAAAAAAGATGGCGGCCTCCACGGACTGGCACCGACCGATCTGGTTCCGTGATGTCATCGTGATGTCACCAGCAGGTTGCTACCAGTTCCAGCGAACCGGTCCGAACCGGGAGGAACCCACCTCTGCTCCAAACCTCAAAAATGTTTAAGTCACTTAAACGTACCACTAAGGGAAGCTTAACTATCATCCAATAGAAACCAAGAAGAGTGGGTGGAGACTTCATGGCTTACTCGTCAAACAAGAACAGTAGATTTCCCTTTCCTGCTATTGTTTAATCCTTTTTGGAGATCTTATGTTGAGCACCGGGATTCAGCTGAAGCAATGGCCCATAGGTGTCTACAGGAATGGAGATAAGGGATGACGCACAATGACACAAACAGGGTGATGTCATCATGCAAATGCTGCTGGTGTCAGAGGGTTGTGATGCCCATCCCAACTGGTGTGATTTGAGGGATGACCTCATTGTGATTTGCTAAAAATGCCACATAGGTTCAAAGATAGCATCATGATGATAATGATGATGATGATGATGTTGTTTGTCCATCGTGTTTGAAGAGGACCTTAACATCTAACAGGTTGTGGGCTGTCCACGATGTGTCCACAAGTGGCTGGTAAGGCCTATACGGGCACGGAATGTTCTGCCACATGTCGGGCAGACATGTGTGGGCACCATTGTTACAGCATTTGCAGCTCTGGCTTTGAGGAGTGCTCGCTTCTCTTGTGCTATGATTGTCCTTCTATCTTCAAATGTCTGGCAGCCTTGGTGGATCACCATGCGCCATGTCGATCGATCTTGTGCCAAGGTTTCCCAGGAGGTGGTGTCGATATCCAGGGACTTGAAGGAGGCTTTCAACGTGTCTTTGTATCGCTTCCTTTGTCCCCCGTGTGATCACTTTCCTTGAGATAGCTCACCATGGAGGAGCTGTTTGGGGATGCGATGGTCTGGCATCCTTGCAACGTGGCCTGCCCAGCGTGTCTGGGCTTTCATCAGCAGGGTGTGAACTGATGGCAGGCCTGCTCTGGAGAGGACTTCTGTGTCTGGCACCTTGTCCTGCCACCTGATCCTCAGAATTCTACGGAGGCAGGTCGTGTGGAAGTGGTTCAATTGCCTAGCATGCCTCCTGTATACAGTCCACATCTCACTGGCATACATCATTGTGATTTGCTAAAAATGCCACATAGGTTCAAAGACAGCAGTGAACCGGACAGAGGCCACAAAGTTGTCACCATGCATGGGCTGGTAGAAGAAGAGACAGAGACTCAATACTTGCTATCCAAATGAATCTTCCATAAACACTCAACTCTTCTCCATCTCAATTTTAAAGGTCACCTGAATAGAGACACTGCTGATTATTCCCCAGGAAGTCTTCGCTGAAGGTTGTGGTGGGAAATTAGTCAACGGGAACCTGCTCTTTAAGGCACAGAGAAAGAAAAAAACATGATCTCCCTCTGTCACCAAGCATGGGACTCTTGGTTTCTCCCACAAGCTTCTTTTCTCCCCAAATGTGGTGTGACAATCTCCATTTCATTTATTGATTGGCAATCCACTCATCGCCCAGCTGCTTGCTTGCAGCTCAGCTACTGCGTAATGAAACGTGGACGTCACCAACCTCAAATGCTTCATTAAAAGGCAATCTCTACTTTTCTCTGACTCCCTCCTTTCAAGGAAATTGAAACAGGGCTGTTCAGGAGATTAGATTAACCACAGGACATTCTCTCCTAAGTCTTTGCTGTTTCTGGGGATTTAGCTCCACTTACCGTACTTTTCGGAGTATAAGATGCAGCAGAGTATAAGACGCACCTTAGTTTTTGGGGAGGAAAATAGGGGGGGGAAATCTGCCTACCAGGCATTCATCTGGCTAGCGTCCTTAGTCTGGTCAGCTTCAGCACATTGTTTTATCCCCTGGTTAGGGCTTAAAAAAACCTTATTTGGAGTGAGTAGCAATGAAAAAAGCCTGCAAAGACTTAGGGCTGGAAAAAAATTCCTTCAAAGAGAGTAGCAATGAAAAAGCCTGCAAGCCAGTAAGAGGCAGGAAGATCGTTAGCACCTCGTTAGGGCTGGAAAAACCTTTTTTGGAGGGAATAGCAATGAGCCGAGGTGGCGTAACGGTTAGAGGCAGTACTGCAAGTCACTTTAGCTGACTGTGATCTGCAGGTCAGCGGTTCAAATCTCACCGGCTCAAGGTTGACTCAGCCTTCCATCCTTCCGAGGTAAATTGGATGCAATATTCCAAGTGTGGTTTTACCAGGGCCTCATCAAAAGGTATGGACGCTTCACGTGATCTTGATTCTATCCCTCTGCAAATGCAGCCTAGGATCGCATTGGCAAGAGGGGAGAAGACTACGAAAGACAGGCCCAAGACAGACAGAGGCCCAGTGGTACCGCATCCTCCTCGATGTCACCATCGGACAGCACCCATGCAGACTTCTTAAGTTGGGCAGGAAAAAATGAGAGCGTTATCATAAGCTTCTAGCAAATGTAATTTCGCCAATTCAAGCCGTCTCCTTGAGATTTCCTCTGAATTCATTCCTCAAGGCCCCCCTCCGCCTCCACGCACCCCATAAAGCTACTAAATTATTTAGTGTTGAAATTTAAAATAGGGCATGTGGCATATATAGGCCTATAAATATTTGATGGTTGTTTCTGGAATTCCAGGAGAGCAAAATACCATTTTTGTGCTTTTGGTGACTGCTGAAGAAGATGAGATAATGTGAATTTGGGTTTTGGGGTTGACTCCCCACCCCTCCCTGAGCTAGGAGCCCTGTCTGGAGAAGAGGAGGCAAACTCACCCTTGACATCTGAAGAAGATATAGGAGCGTAGGAAATGTACTGTTAGGCAGGAGGCTGGGTCAACTACTTTTTCGAGTCTCTTAAATATTTTAAAACTTCAGCCTTCAGCAGTGATTGGTGTGAGCACTTCCCACTGTTATTGTCAGGCCAGAGCCATTTTATTTGGAGTCTTTGGCCTGCCACACTATATATTATTCTAGCATGCCTTTTCTATTGTGGGAAAAGGGGAGCGGGGATAGTATGAGGTTGTTAGTATGTAGTCATAACAAATTCCTTTCTAGAAAGCCAAGGTCATCCTTTGTCTCTGCGCCCCTGCACCTGCACGGAAGGAGATGGGTGGATTCTGCCAGCATGGCACTTGGAGATTGGAGAATGTGATGAACTTGTGGGTGTAGGGACATGGGATTGAACTTTCAACTGGGTGGTGAAACCCTGGAGACTTCGGATTCAGGTTTCACCCAGATGTACCAACATGGCTCTGAGAATAAATTGGGACTTTGAGGAATAATTTGATTCGGAGTCTGATTTACTTTTGGATGCTATTTGGAACCCTGACAGTTATTTTTTATTTGAGCCAGATTAGGGTTAGGTCTTCTTTCACCAAGAATCTCATTCTGGAGTATTCTCAGGCATGATCAATCTGTTTGCACTTAGCTTGTGCACTTTCCTTGACATGAAAATTCATCCTTCACAACTGGTCTTTCTTTCTTTCTTTCTTTCTTTCTTTCTTTCTTTCTTTCTTTCTTTCTTTCTTTCTTTCTTTCTTTCTTTCTTTCTTTCTTTCTTTCTTTCTTTCTTTCTTTCTTTCTTTCTTTCTTTCTTTCTCTCTCTCTCTCTCTCTCTCTCTCTCTCTCTCTCTCTCTCTCTCTCTCTCTCTCGCAGTCTCTCTTTCGCAGTCTCTCTGTCTCTGTCTCTGTCTCTCTGTCTCTCTGTCTCTCTGTCTCTCTCTTTCTTCTTTCTTTCTTTCTTTCTTTCTTCTTCTTTCTTTCTTTCTTTCTTTCTTTCTTTCTTTCTTTCTCTCTCTCTCTCTCTCTCTCTCTCTCTCTCTCTCTCTCTCTCTCTCTCTCTCTCTCTCTGTGTGTGTGTGTGTCTCTCTCTCTCTCTCTCTCTCTCTCTCTCTCTCTCTGTGTGTGTGTGTGTGTGTGTGTGTGTGTGTGTCTGCTTCTGCATCTACACCTATGTGTAGCTTGTAATATCCACAAAGCAAGCACTGTGGATAATTTTGGACTTTCTGCCAAATAGATGTTTTTTATTTAAAAAAAACATGAAATGAGTGTGTTTAGTCTGCTAGAAACTCAAAGCATCTGAATTAACTTGATGTTGAAAAGAGAACGAAGAAGTGTTTTGTGCTGTCAGAAGTTGCCATGTTTGCATTGTACTGACAAGAGGGTTTTAGACATCCCCAAACTTCAAAGTGTGGGACCACTGCTGATCTGTTGAGGCATTTGTTGCAGTGGTGGGATTCAAAATTTTTTTATTACTACCAGTTCTGTGGGCGTGGCTTGGTGGGCGTGGCAGGGGAAGGATACTGCAAAATCCCCATTTCCTCCCGATCAGCTGGGATTCGGGAGGCAGAGAATAGATGGGGGCAGGGCCAGTCAGAGGTGTATTTACCGGTTCTCTGAACTACTCAAAATTTCCGCTACCGGTTCTCCAGAACCTGGTCAGAACCTGCTGAAACCCACCTCTGATTTGTTGCCCACCCCTGTATTAGACATTGGGGGGTAGCAATGTTTAAAGCCTTACATGGCTTGGGGCCAGATTATTTGAAGGACAACCTTTCCCCTGTTATATCCATTTGGCCCACCAGAAAGACAGGACATGTTACAGGTCCCATCGGTTAGGGATGAATATCTGGTTGGACCACAAAAAAGGACCTTCTCAGCCCGAAGACTCAACTATCTGCATCTATAATATACTTTATGAACTGCTAGGGATGGGTTGTCCTCGCCCTCTTTTTCTCACACAGGATCTAATCAAGGAGAGAAGCAACCAAGAAGTAAGGAGAAATTTCCTGCCATTTAGAACAAGTAATCTTGTTAATAGAACCTGGGCTTAGAAAGCTTAGAACTATGTCACCTTCGGCACGACCTAAGCATAGCTCATAAAATTATCTGCTACAACATCCTTCCTGTCAACGACTACTTCAGCTTCAACAACAACAATACACGAGCACACAGCAGATACAAACTCAAAGTGAACCGCTCCAAACTCAACTGTAGAAAATACAACTTTAGCAACAGAGTGGTTAATGCCTGGAACTCACTACCTGACATTGTGGTTTCATCACCAAACCCCCAAAACTTTACCCTTAGACTGTCCACTGTTGACCTCACCCGATTCCTAAGAGGTCAGTAAGGGGCGTGCATAAGCGCACCAGCGTGCCTACCATCCCTGTTCCCTCTTATCAGTACCCATCTTATGTATATAAACAATGTTATATCTATGTATATCACCAACACGCACTTGACAAAAATAAATAAATAAATAATAAATAAATAATCGGTGGAACAACTTGCTTCCAGAAGTTGTGGATGCTCCATCACTGGAGGTTTTCAAGAAGAGATTGGACAAGTTTGTCTGAAAGGGTATAGGGTTTCCTGCCTGAGCAGGGGTTGGACTAGAAGACCTCTAAGGTCCCTTACAACTCTGTTATTCTGCTACTCTGTTATTCTGATATCTGGACTGAGTTGCCTCTTATTCCTCCGGACTCCAGCCCTTCACTCCTGGAGATCCACCTTGTCACTACATCTCACCGTCATACCTATGAGCTAAGAAGAGCTAAGAAGAGAAGAGGGGGTCAAATTATTCTCCAAGGCACCGGAAGGCAGGACAAGAAACAATGGTTGGAAACTTATCAAAGAGAGAAACAACCTGGAATTAAGGAGAAACTTCCTAACAGTGAGGATAATTAACCAGTGGAACAGCTTGCCAGCAGAAATTGTGGGCGCTCCATCACTGGAGGTTTTTAAGAAGAGTCCAGACTGTCACTTCTCTAAAATGGTATAGGTTCTCCTGCTTGAGCAGGGGGCTGGACTAGAAGACCTCCAAGGTCCCTTCCAGCTCATTCTATTCCATAACTAGATGGCCATTGAGTGACCCAGGAGGTTGAACTTCCAATAGAAGTTCTTATGAACTTCTAGGCTCAAGACTGTAGCCCTTTCTGTATGTTAGGTGAAATAAATGCAGGTAGTCCTCACCTTATGGCCACAACTGAGGCCAGAACTTCCATTGCTAAGCAAGGCAGTTGTTAAGTGAGCCACACCCAATTTTATGACCTTTTTTTTGGCCTGAGTTAGGCAAATACTGCTGTTGTTAAGTGAACCATGCAGTTGTTAAGTGAATCTGGCTTTCCCTGTTGACTTTGCTTATCAGAAACTGACTGGGGGGGGGGGAATAATAATCACATATGGAGATTACGTGACCCCTGGACACTGCAGCTATCATCAATTGTATGTTGGTTGCCAGGCGCCTGGATTTTATCGCTTGACCATGGGAAATGCTGTGATGGTCCTAGGTTGTAGGCAAAGAACAGTTGTAAGTTGCTTTTTTCCCCAGTGTCGTAAGTTTGAACGGTCCCTCAACGAAAAGGTTATAAATCGAGGACTACCTGTGTGATGTGAATGTCTCCTGTCTCCTCTTCTGGGCATTTTGCCAGCCAGGTTGCTGACTTGAGTATCTGTGGTGGCAAATATCTCCTGAAGTCGTTTGGACCACTTCTGTCAAAACGGATGGATGTTCCAGTAGTTACTCAGCCAATTTCACGCTGAAATTAAGGTTGTCAGTCATCAGGTGGCTGGCTCAGTGGATAAGTGATATTATGAGGTTTCCATAAGCCAACTTTTTTTCCCCCATGTTTGTCAGGCTTCAGTGAGAAGGAGGATAAAAAAGAGGTTCTTACGGATACTTTCCCAACACATTAACCATGTTGTTGCAGGAACACACTCTTGACAATTGTTTGAAGCGCTGTGTCATGTTCGCTTCACTATCAAGAGCTTTTCATCAGCTTCATTTTATCAGCTTCATGTTATCTTTTTTGGGGGGTTGGCGGCCCGGCTGCCGGGGGGAGGGGAAGAGGGGAACTGGGCCACGTGAGCAGCAGGCCACCGCACACACCCATGCGTGCAGCTCGACTCGTGTGAGTGGTGGCCCGGCACGCATGCATGCGCATGCCTGCAAATTGAGCTGCAGGTGTGTGCCGGCCTGCTGCTCGCGTGAGTTGAGCTGCGCATGCGCCTGTGTGGCCCATGGCCCATGGCCCAGTTGCGAATAGAACACAGCCCGGGAGTGGGCCATGGCCCAGGGATTGGGAACCTCTGATTTCAAGGAACATCCTAGCTGGATTTCACATAATCACATAGTGTCAGGGGTGGGCTTCAAAAATTTCAGCAACTGGTTCTCTGCCCGGTTGCTGGGTGGGCGTGGCCATGGTGGGCGTCGCCTAGTCAACCTCCTGTACCACGGCGGGGGGGAGGGGGCGTTTTCACCTTCCCCAGGCTCCGGAGGCTTTCCTCGAGCCTCTGGGAGGATGAAAACTGCCTCCCTCAGGCTCCGGAGGCCCCCGGAGGCGGGAAATGGACCCGTTTCCGGCCTTTTGGAACTTCTGGGAGGCCCGTTTTCCCCCCTTCCCAAGCCTCCGCGCGGGCCCTGCACTTACCTCGCATCCAAAATGGGCCGCGTGGACACTCCTGGGAGGGGCAGGGTGGGGTGGGAGGGGAGGGGCTGGCAGGGCAGGCGTGGCAGGTGGAGCCAGGGGCGGGATCTCCCGAACCGGCCATAACATTAGCTACAGGTTCTCCCGAACCCTGGTGAACCCGTAAGCAGCCCACCCCTGCATAGCGTTGAGTGATATTGAAACGTTCATTCCTTTCATCTCTAGCAAGTTTGAATTATTTTTAGTTAAAGAGAATAACTTTGCCACAATTCGCATTTCTTTTCTTTTTAAAAAAAGGCTTGCTTATCATTGCCACTCTGGGCTGCTTTCATTCCTGAGCAGAGAATGCACTATTGAGGAGGAGAGAGAAAAAATACCAGCTGTGTAAAATTCCTACCCTTCTTTTTGAGACACTCAAAGCACTTGGAAGGACTTGCCAATTGTCTCCAGTGCTTACATCTTGCCAGAGATTTTGCATTTTGTATTTGTTTATTTGTCAAGCATATATGATTATAAGCAAAGTATAAACAGTAAAACATGATTGAATATATATGTAATAGTACAAGCATGAATAAGAGTAAAAGAGGTATGAATATATGGGTACATTAGTACAGGAACGGTAGGCACGATTGTGCGCTTATGCACGCCCCTTATTATCCCCTCCCCTCTAATTGTGTTCAGAACCGCAGTCTCCGGTGCCAGATTAAATGAGCTTAAAATAAGCCACGATTGGTTGGCTGTGCAGTGTGAGATTGGCTGGCTGGGGAATTCTGGGAGTTGAATTCCACCCATCTTAAAGTTACCAAGGTTGAGAAATACCGGCTCATAGGTTTCTTCACCTTACTGAATCATAGATCAGATTTGCAGGGAAATTTAGGAGCTGTAATTAAAGCACAATCCCCAAGCTTGAATTTTTTCTACTTATATTAAACCCCATCATCATCATCATTATTATTATTTTAAAAAGCTGCAGCACCAGTTTTAACCATGTAGGAGAGCTTAAAAGAATCTTCCTTTTTCTGTTCTGTCCTTTTCAAGAACCGTTTGTGTGAATTTCCTCAGAGGGATTTCGTAAAATCTTGAGCTAACCGAAGCAACCAAGAACACACAAGGAAAGTGTGTTAAATTTAATTGACTTGGCTGCATGGCCCACAATTCTGAGCCCTCAACGCCTATCCAAGAATTCTTTTGATTTTTTTACTCTGCAGCAATGTTCAGTGGCTTTCCGTCCTGATTAAAATGAAATGAAATACAACAGCTTCTTTTCGTTTTAGGTCCAGACAAATACCAAAGCTGAGCTTTCTTCTCAAAAGAATGTCGGGTTATATATAATTAACAGAAGGAACCCAAACAAAAGCATTTGTCTCACTGAATTATAATTAGCAGATGTCAGAAGGGGGAAAAAAAGTGAGCATCAGTGGATCCAATGAGCTGAAATTCCTTTTGCATCGTCTCCCAGGGCTAGGATGACAGAATGACAGAGCTAGAAGGGACCTTGGAGGTCTTCTAGTCCAACCCCCTGCTCAAGCAGGAAACCATAAACCATTTCAGACAAATGGCTGTCCAGTCTCTTCTTAAAAACTTCCAGTGTTGGAGCACCCACAACTCCTGGAGGCAAGCCGTTCCACTAATTGTTCCCGCTGTCAGCAAATTTCTCCTTATTCCTATGTTGCTTCTCTCCTTGATTAGTTTCCATCCATTGTTTCTTGTCCTGCCTTCTGGTGCTTTGGAGAAGAGGTCGACTCCCTCTTCTTTGTCTGGAATGGTAGAGGTATCTATGGTCCCAATTATAAATAAATTTTTCCCACTGGAA
Source organism: Diadophis punctatus similis (assembly GCA_023053685.1). Lineage (NCBI taxonomy): Eukaryota > Metazoa > Chordata > Lepidosauria > Squamata > Dipsadidae > Diadophis > Diadophis punctatus. Next base: position 224,788 of record JALIGW010000168.1, read on the forward strand.
TGTAAGGCATAAATTAACATTTCTATTGAAGGCAGACTCTCCTCCCCTGGTAAGGGCTATCACTCGCTATCTTAATAGGGTGACAGCAATACAAGCCAGCTACATTGAAAAGAATTTCATTGATTGTAAGAAAGATGAGCTGAGTTAGAGATGAGATATTTTATTTGGGTTATCTAGTTTTAGAAATTTAGTTATTGAATTTTGATATCGTTGAATTTTGATGTCATGTACCATATATATATTTTTGTACGGTTGTTTCTGTACCTGTTTGTTCTGTTTTTCTTTTTTTTGAAAAGGCCTTCGGGCTATTCAATAAATGTACTATGGAGATTCTCAATCCTCCAATTCATGGCTGTCCCAAAGGTTCTTTCTCCCCCCCCCAAGACGCAACTGGACTTTCTGGGGCTTTTTGTTTTTTTTAAAGACATTTCTCTTCTCCTCCAAGAAGCTGAAGAAGCTTCTTGGATGAGAAGTGAAATGTCTTCAAAGAAAAACCAGAAAGTCCAGTTGCTTCTTGAAAAAAAAACAACCCCCCAAAAAATCACCTCTAGGAATGGTACAGGGTTTCCTGCTTGAGTAGGGATTTGGAGAGAAGATGGAATACTGCATTCAGTTTTGGTTGCCACGATGCAAAAAGGATGTTGAGACTCTAGAAAGAGTGCAGAGAAGAGCAACAAAGATGATTAGGAGACTGGAGGCTAAAACATAAGAAGAACGGTCGCAGGAACTGGGTATGTCTAGTTTGATGAAAAGAAGGACCAGGGGTGACATGATAGCAGTCTCCCAATATCTCAGGGGCTGCCACAAAGAAGAGGGAGTCAAGCTATTCTCTAAAGCACCTGAGGGTAGAACAAGAAGCAATGGGTGGAAACTCATCAAGGAGAGAAGCAACTTAGAACTAAGGAGGAATTTCCTGACAGTGAGAACAATGAATCAGTGGAACGACTTGCTTCCAGAAGTTGTGAATGCTCCAACACTGGAAGTTTTAAAGAAGAGATTGGATAACCATTTGTCTGAAGTGGTGTAGGGTTTCCTGCCTAGGCAGGGGGTTGGACTAGAAGACCTCCAAGGTCCCTTCCAACTCTGTTATTCTATTCTATTCTATTCTATTCTATTCTATTCTATTCTATTCTATTCTATTCTATTCTATTCTATTCTATTCTATTCTATTCCATTCCATTCCATTCCATTCCATTCCATTCCATTTCCTTGCAACCTTCAAGGGGAGACTGGACTGCCATCTGTCTCAAATGGTGTAGGAACTCCTGCTTGAGCAGGGGGTTGGACTAGATGACCTACAAGGTCCCTTCCAACTCTAATAATAAATCTAAATCTAAATCTAAATCTAAATTTCCATTCCATTCCATTCCATTCCATTCCATTCCATTCCATTCCATTCCATTCCATTCCATTCTATTCTATTCTATTCTATTCTATTCTATTCTATTCTATTCTATTCTATTCTTTCCTTATTCTATTCTATTCTATTCTATTCTATTCTATTCTATTCTATTCTATTCTATTCTATTCTATTCTATTCTATTCTACCTCCAAGGTCCCTTCCGACTCTGTTATCCTGTCAATGCTCCTTCTCCATCTCTCCATCTCCACACCCAGCTTTGTCGTAATTCTTTTCTCCTTACAGACTGTGTGGGTCAAACGTGTTCAACACAACAGCCTCGGGGAGAACAGGAGGAAGCTGTGAAGCAGAAAGGCAATCATTCTGTCCAGGTTTTTCTCTCCCCCCACCCCCACCCCCCCAGCTCTATAACCCACTTACCAATGAAAGATAATCTGAGAATAGCAAGGTTGGTTTGACCTCGTGACCAGCTAACTTGCGTCACGGCCTTCACTGCCCGGCTGTTCTGAAAACGGAAGGGGCAGCCAACATTGTCCTAGAAGGATTTTGATGACTTGCTAGAATTCGATTTCACCAGGATTGTAAATCAAATCAGGCCAGGATCCAGTGAAACTGAAAATAAGGTGTTGTTGTTGTTTTTTTGCTTCGCTAGATATCTCCGAGCTTTCCTTATTAGCTTGACAAGCACTTTTCCTTTCCTCAGGAACCTTATTAAAATTATTCCTCCTCTGCTAATCAGTGATAAAGCCTCGGTGTTTACTAAACCATTAAAATATTTCATTCTTCTTTAAAACAGAACATGTCTGGGCTTAGATTCAAAGGATTTAGGAATTAATATTTTTCTCTCTGTGTTGCTTCTCCGGATGAATTTCTCTAAATCTTTATTTATTTATTTTTGGCACTTTACTTCCCCCTGCTTTGAAATTTACTTTACCGACATAAAAGCAGGTAAATTGTTTCTACTGCGTGTGGAATAAATCGAGTTAAGCCTTATTCAAGGCACCTGATATCTTTTACATCCTAGCTAGTCTACAATCACAGAATAATAAGCCCGAAAAGAAAACTCTGGGATCTCTTTGAACAGCTCATTAAAGCCAAGGATGGATTTACTCTTGCTGAATTTTGAGCTAGTTATGACTCGCAACACACAACACACTCACACCCCCGGAACACATATTAAGGAAAAGTATGTGACGGGGTGTGGATTGCCTGCCAGCCCAAATTGCTTGCCAAAAAGACGAATGGAGAAGGATGGCTGCAGGAAGGGAAGGGGTTACAGGAAGATCTTGAAACAAAAATGCCTACAAATCTTTTATGTTATGTTTTTGGGGTGAGTACATTGATGGGGAGACGAAGCAGCAATGAATGTGCAATTGGGAAGAGAAAAAAACTGTGGAAACCTGGAAGTGACATTCCCCCCCTTATCTATACAGGTAGCCCTCGACGTACGACCACAACCGAGGCCAAAATTGCCGTTGCTAAGCGAGGCATTTGGCAAGTGCGCTTTGCCCCATTTTACAACCTTCCTTGCCATCGTTGTTAAGTGACTCCGGCTTCCCCATTGACTTTGCGACTGAACGACTGAATTATATTGAATTGAATTGAATTTAAACGGAGTCTGCTACCACACACCATTCTGTAGGGAAAAACTCACCTGAAGAATTATAAATTATTTTTTTGCTTAATCAATTTTTGAGGCTGCCCAGCCAGGGAGACAGGGAGCCACAGCAGAGGGCCCAAAGAGCCGCATGTGGCTCTAGAGCCGTGAGTTGCCGACCCCTGATCTAGTCCAACCCCCCCCACCCCCGCCTAAGCAGGAGACCCTACACCATTTCTGACAGATAGCAGTCCAGTTTCTTCTTGAAAGCATCCAGAGATGAAGCTCCCACAACTTCCAAAGGCAACTTCTGTTCCATTGGTTGATTGATCTCACTGTCAGAAAATTTCTCCTTATTTCTAGGTTGAATCTCTCCTTGATCAGTTTCCATCCGTTATTCCCTGTCTGGCCTTCAGGTGCTTTGGAAAATAGGTTGTCCCCTCAAAAAAATAAATAAGAATGAATTTGTTAAAAGAAAATGGAGAACAGTAAACGAACGTGGTCTCTTTTCCCCACATATTTTAAAAGCAACGCTCCAATCATATGTTGTTTGCCGATTCCTAATGTGCCATCTAGGGTTTTGCTTCACAAACAAAACTAGTTTAATCATATCATGGTTTCGTGCCCTACGGCAAAGCAGAAGCTGTGCTAGCAACCGTCTAGCCTACCACCCTTAAAATTATACTTTCCGTCGCATTTCTCCCCAAATCCCCTTTGTTGACTTCATTCTTCGTTTCCATCATCTTCTGCTCCATAATAATATATGAGAAAATGCCTTGTCGCCACAAGTAATTTGCAGTTGCAGATAATGAGCAGTGAAGTGTCTCCAGATGAGCGTCCGGGGGAAGCTCTGATGATAGCTTTGCTCCGCTAAAGAAATGGCAGTTAAATATAAAATACAATGGATTACCACCTCGACATTGTAATCTTCGGAAGACGGTATTCTTCCCAAAATGGAAGCGCTCTTTTGGAATGATTTATGTATTCTGCTTAAGCACAAGGTTTCGTGACCCAAAGAACACAAAAGAAGAAGGAAGGAAAAACCACAGACTGGTAAAAGCAAGTGAGGGGATTAACGCAGGCATCAGATGACTGACGCCCGATGCAGCTTGAACGTAACGCTGAGTAAACCTTGGAGCAGGGGTTGATGAAGGAGTACTAATTCAGATGTTTTTTCCCTTTGGAGACCTTTCCAAAGGGAAAAGACCAGAAGACCAGAATTTGAGCTTTGGAATTCAGAGCTTCTGCAGTAAAGACTCCGTGCTAGAACTGAAGAAGTTTCTTGGGTGAGAAGTGAAACATTTTCAAGGAAAAGAACCGAGAAAGTCCAGTTGCCTTTTGGAAAAGCACCTTTTGAACAACCATGATCAAGACTCCATGGTTTAACTTGGAGGGATCTTCAAGAAATTGAGCCATTGGCCCAAAGCGGAAGTCCCCAATATTGTCTAGGCTGCAGGCTACACTTATCATTTGGGATACGGTTCCCAAATGATGGCATTCAAAATGTGGTGGGTAAGACCAGGAGAAAAGCTAGACTTAATTTTAGTCCTCTAGCATTTGAATCGAAGATAGTCAATTCAAAGCCAACCTTGGTAGGTGAAGTTCTCCATCCTTCTGCACAGTTGGGTCTGTTGAATGAGGGAATTTAAGGTGTCCTTCATACAAGTCATCCTTATCTTCCAAGCTATAGATTTGTTGAATAAGGGAATGAGATTCTCCACTTGCCTGATCCATAATTTGATTTCCAGTTTGGAAGTGTTAAGTATTCAACACAAGTGAAGCATAGGCTTCACTCAGGTCCGCCATCACGGCGGGAGAATACTCGAACGTGATTGGTCAAACATACCGCCTTCTCCAACATACCTCCATAAGACCGATTAGAGCCCACAGAGTTGGTCTGCTGGTGGTCCCGTCAGCCAAACAATGTCGGCTGGCGGGCCCACAAACAAGGGCCTTCTCTGTGGCAGCACCGGCTCTCTGGAATACACTACCCCCCGAGATCCGCATAATTCCCACCTTGCCAGCCTTCAGAAAAGCAGTTAAAACATGGCTTTGTCGACAGGCCTGGGGCCAATGATTTTAATACAACACCGATCACTCTTGGCCCCATGAATGATTTATTGTATGGGTTTCTAAATTGTGGTTTTTAATGTTTTTAAATGTTTTAATATCTACTGATTTTAATGGTTTTTTATATTTGTTGTTGCATGTGAATTTTTATTGTTGTGAGCCGCCCAGAGTCTCTGTGGAGTGAGCAGCATACAAATGCAACTAATAAATAAATAAATAAATAAATAAATAAATAAATAAATAAATAAATAAATAAATAAATAAATAAATAAATAAATAAATAAATAAATAAATAAATAAATAAACAAACAAACAGTCTGGCAGGTCCCTATAAAAGGGCTAAGCTGTCAGGCAGGACTTTTGCTGGGTTACCGAACTGTTATACAATAAAGAGTTGTTTGTTAGCAAGTTCCTGCATGTCTCGCCTCTTCCATCGTCGAATCTAACAGGAATCTTGCACATTAAGCAAATGTATCTTGTAGATTATGGGACTGGAGTTTGTAGATTAAGAGAATGCCACAGTGACCTTCACTTGACTTGTCCTATACATGTTTGGAATAATATTACAAGGTTGTGTTTGTGGCTCGTTCTAACGTGACTCAGGTGAAGTGCTTCCTCCATTTTTTTCTTTCACTCCCTGGGAAAGAAAGGGCTCCCAAGTATCGCTTAGGTGATTTTTCAAAAACTGATTCCACATTGTAGAATTACCGATGCAAATGTCATGCTCTTTTGAAGACTGAAGATGCTAACACAGTTGTTAGTGCTGCAAGTTCAGAGTTTCGTTAAAGAGCACTTTAGAAGCCTTCAGAAACTCTTTCATGTGGAATAAACTAAGCAGTGTTTGTGTGTGTATCCCTCTGTCTCTCTCTGTCTTTCTCACTCGCTCTCGCTCTCTGTCTTTCTCTCTCTGTCACTCTCTGTCTCTGTCTCTGTCTCTGTCTCTGTCTCTGTCTCTGTCTCTGTCTCTGTCTCTCTCTCTCTCTCTCTCTCTCTCTCTCTCTCTCTCTCTCTCTGTCTCTCTCTGTGTGTCTCTGTCTCTGTGTCTCTGTGTCTCTGTCTCTGTCTCTCTCTGTCTCTCTCTGTCTCTCTCTCTCTCTCTGTGTGTCTCTCTGTGTCTCTCTGTCTCTGTCTCTCTCTGTCTCTCTCTGTCTCTCTGTCTCTCTGTCTCTGTCTCTCTGTCTCTGTCTCTCTGTCTCTCTCTCTGTCTCTCTGTCTCTCTCTGTCTCTCTCTGTCTCTCTGTCTCTCTCTCTGTCTCTCTGTCTCTGTCTCTCTGTCTCTCTGTCTCTCTGTCTCTCTCTGTCTCTCTGTCTCTCTCTGTCTCTCTCTGTCTCTGTCTCTCTCTCTCTCTCTGTCTCTCTGTCTCTCTCTCTGTCTCTCTCTCTCTCTCTCTCTCTCTCAGTTTTGATCATGGGGAAGCTGCAAAGTTCATACATGTGAAAAACGATTGTAAGTCCCATTTTTCAGCGCTGTTGTAACTTTGAGCGTTCACTGTTGTAAGTCGAGGACTATTTGTATATGAATTTTGTATTTTCCTGAGTAGAAAAGGAATTTTGTACTCAGGATTTCTCCTGGAGTTATCTTAAGCCCCGTGTTACATAGGAAAGAAATTGTCTCCTAAGAATAATAACCTGAGTGTATTAAAGCATAAGCCATTGTGAAATACTAATGCAACACAAATACTAATCTTACGAAAAGACTCTTTGGGGACTGTCAAGTAAACTGATTAGGTGTTCTGGAAGCTCTCCGGCTAATTGAAAATAAATGCTGAGCTCCTAATTTGGGAAGGAAGAACCCGGTTTGTCTTGTCAACCTCTGCCTGATGCTGGGTTGTCACGGAGAGCCGATGGTGAGGATATTAACCTGACCTTGGGCCTTCAAAACCAGGTGTGATAAATGGCCATGGTCATTCCAATTTAGAGATTAAGTTAACCTCCTTAGCCTCAACAGCTGGAGAGGCTGGCAAAGATTGAGCTGGCGGTACAGATCGCAGAGCCCCAAGGACTTTGTCTTTCGTTCAGGCTGGGATTGCTGGCTTAAGACAGTCCAGAGGCATCATGGCTTGATGGAGTAAGATAGTCCACCTCTCAGCCTCAGTTCAGAAGCTGCTCTTTTCCCAGTTTGCTAGGCTATGTAAGGTACCAGTTTTAGATTTGCCCAGTGATCTTCTCATGTTGGTAAGAGCCGAGGTGGCACAGCGGTTAGAGGCAGGTACTGCAGGCCACTTTAGCTGACACTGATCCGCAGGTCAGCGGTTCAAATCTCACCGGCTCAAGGTTGACTCAGCCTTCCATCCTTCCGAAGATAGGTAAAATGAGGACCCAGATTGTTGGGGGCAATATAAATATACATTGCTTACTGGTGTAAACCGCTTAGAGAGTGCTTGCACTATGTGGCGGTATATAAATCTCACAAAATAAATAAATAAATAAATGTTGCCAGGGTTCAGAACTCAGCAGAGCATTGAAGGAGCTTCAGAGCTTCTTCTTCTTCTTCTTCTTCTTCTTCTTCTTCTTCTTCTTCTTCTTCTTCTTCTTCTTCTTCTTCTTCTTCTTCTTCTTCTTCTTCTTCTTCTTCTTCTTCTCCTCCTCCTCCTCCTCCTCCTCCTCCTCCTCCCCTCCTTTTCCTTTTCCTCCTCCTCCCTCCATCTTTCTCCTCCTCCTCCTTCTTTTTCTTCTCCTTCATCTTCGTCTTTGTCCTCATCCTTTTCACCACTTCTTCATCTTCCTCCTCCTCCTCCTCCTTTTCCTCCTCCTCCTCCTTCATCTTTGTCTTCATCTTTTTCAACATTTTCTTCCTTCTCCTCCTTGCCTCCTCCTCCTCCTCCTCCTCCTCCTCCTCCTCCTCCTCCTCCTCCTCCTCCTCCTTCTCCTCCTCCTCCTCCTCCTCCTCCTCCTCCCTGAGTATCCCCTTGGAGTATACATTCATACAAAAATTGAAATTCAAGCTTTATTCAGACTCCAAAAGCATTCTCCTCAGAATAATCTTAAAGGTAATAAAATATATAAGGAGATGATTTGCACCAGCCTATTATTAGTTCTCCTTCTGTTTCTCTTGATAACGCTAATTTTTAAATTGAAGTTGATGGCACTCAAGTTTTTTCCCGTTCAGAGGAAGGGGAAAAAAATTGGCAGGGAAAAAAATTCCATTTAAAAAGAAGAGATCCTTTGAGATAAATGCCCCATCTGTCTATAATAGGGTTTCCTCCTTTGTTACAGCAATTATGAATTAAGAATATCAGGGTGGAACGGGAGAAAAATGACTAACAACTAATAATTTCATCTTTTGAACGAGGGGATAGTTGCAAAGTAATTTTTGCAATTCCCAGGAGATCGATCCCTTCTTCCCCCCTCCCCATTTTTCCACTGAATTTTTCATTCTTTTGATAAATTATAAGGATTTCCATTTCCTCTTTCATTACTGCTTGAATTATAAATACCAGCTTAAGCCAGACCTCTGAGGATTGCACATTTGTCAGAGAAGACCGTGAACTCGGTCCTTTATTAATGAATTTGGAAGAGTTTGATGATAAAAGCTTGCCTCGTTTTGAAAGGCTGGTGCTTTGGATTCTACATAGCAACCAAAGAAAATGTCATGGACAAATCCTCGCAAATGATCAATTATTTAGAATTTTATCAAACTGGAAAATATCTTCCTTCCTTCCTTCCTTCCTTCCTTCCTTCCTTCCTTCCTTCCTTCCTTCCTTCCTTCCTTCCTTCCCTCCCTTCATCCTTCCCTCCTCTTTCTTTCTTTCTTTCTTTCTTTCTTTCTTTCTTTCTTTCTTTCTTTCTTTCTTTCTTTCTTTCTTTCTTTCTTTCTTTCTTTCTTTCTTTCTTTCATTCTTTCTTTCTTTCTTTCTTTCGGTTTATATCCACACTGATGGGGTCTCAACCTACAATGGTGGCAGCGGCGGGTTGCTCCCTTACCGGTGCTGGTGCGCTGCGTGCGCATCTCCATGCTTCGGGCGCGGCCGCGTGCACATAGTGTGCATGCCCCCTCGCACGATTTTGCTTCTGCGCATGCGCGGAAGCAAAATCACGCCAAAATCATGTGAGGGGACGCGAGCGCGTACGATTTTTTGGCACAATTTTGCTTCTGCACATGCGCAGAAGCAAAATCTCACCAAAATCTCTTCTCTCTCGCGCGTCCCCTCACAAGATTTTGGCGCGATTTTGCTTCTGTGCATGCGCAGAAGCAAAATCGGCCAAAAATTCACTGAAAAAATGGCTACGTGTGCGGTGGACCGGCAGAGAGGGCTCCGGAGCGGTTGCTCCCTACCGGAGGTGTGTACTGGGCAGCTCCGGCAGTAACCCACTTCTGAATGGTGGTCTCCGGCTCTTAACTGTGCTCATTGTTGGGGGATTTGAACAGGAGTGGAAACCTGGAAAATGAGATGGTGAAAATCAGAAGGGATGGAAGGAGCGTTTCCATGAAAATGCAACTCCGGTGTTTATGTGGCAGAGAACTCAACTCGGTCTGAACAGTATCAGCTCTGGAATTTCTCCTGTCAAACACCGTAATGGTGTGTGCCACTTTTCACTGTACAATCTGTCATTATTACTGTGAGAGGGAAAGAGAGAGGTGGGGGGAGGAATCACTTTTCATGTGGAGAAATAAATTGGCTGATATTTTTACTTTTCTGGTCACATCCCCTCCATCACAGAGAGTGTGTGTTTGGCTAAAGAGACTGTACAATTTTTTTTCCCTGCCTTTCCCTTGATCCTTTCTTGTATGTCTTCTGCAGTTTTGGAATTCGGGGGTGGGGAGAGCTTGGATCCAAAATGAGCCAACCCCAACAATTCCTTTTCTTCAAGATGGCGGAAATTACATCCTACGGGATGCTGAAGATATTATTTGGGTGCAACAATGGTAGAAAGGCTGTTTCCTGGGGCCTCTAGTGATCATATGACTCTCAACCCTGAAGCTAGCCATCTTGGAGATTCACTGTTACCACACTGGGATAGGGAGGGGGGATTACAGATTACAGATTATTAGAGTTGGAAGGGACCTTGTAGATCATCTAGTCCAACCCTGCTCAAGCAGGAGTCCCTACACCATTTTGGACAAATGGCAGTCCAATCTCTCCTTGAAAGTCCCAAGTGTTGGAGCTCTCACAACCTCCACAGGCAAGCTGTTCCACTGGTTGATCGCTCTCACCGTCAGAAAGTTTCTCCTCATTTCCAGGTTGAATCTCTCCTTGGTCAGCTTCCATCCATTGTTCCTTGTCTGGCTTTCTGGTGCCTTGGAGAACAGCCTGACCCACTCCTCTCTGTGGCAGCCCCTCAAGTATTGGAACACTGCTATCATGTCACCCCTGGTCCTTCTCTTCACCAGACTGGCCATGAAATGGAGATAGCTCCTGCTGGGCGGTCCCTCAACCCTCAGCAGCCAGAGAAGCCTCCAATGTGCAAAAATGCCTGGGATCATCGCTGAGCGTTTCGGAGCTTCTTTGGCTGCTGAAGAGGGGGGGGGGAAACGGGGATAGCTGAGGAGTGGGTTGTGACTTACCTTGCTACCAGTTTGCTTCCTCCTGCCACGCAGTGCAAAAAAAAAGCCGAAAAACACATGGAGGCCACATGCACAGTGCCGGAACTCGACTTCTGTGCATGCTCAGAAGGGGGAATTTTTTTTAAAATAAAAACCCACCCGAAACGAAATGGCGACGCATGCCCAGTGCCTAAAACTCAGTTTCTGCGCATGCTCATTAGAAGAAAAAATAAAAAAAGTCAAAAAAAGTCAAAAAAAATTTGGGGGAAAAAATGGCGGCGCCCAGGGACCGGGACCGGCTGATGACGTCACCAGCAGGCTACTACCGGTGCGCCCGCACTGGGGAGCACCGGGAGGAACCCACCACTGGGGGGGGGGGGTAACAGAAAGTAATTGAGAAGCACTGTTGTAACCCAACTGACACATCCTAGTTCCTGAAGCTTGCCAGAAGACTTCCAGGAATAGAATCTTTTAAAATAGATGGCAACCATCTCTTGATTCCAGTGAGTAGACAGGTTAATTCTTCCCAGCTAAATTATTGATCACCACAGAATCAAAAACCAGCCAATATTTTGATTGCTTCAACCATGCTGCGGTTTGCCTTCCCCCTGGTTTCCAGAATCCGTGAAGCCATTTCCCTTCAGACCTTCCTTCTTGCTGGGTTTGCTTGTCAAGAGGTCTGACCTTTACCAGACAACCTGCTTGTATTTAGGAAGAGGACGAGTGGGCTAATGTAAATGGCCATCAGTTCCCACTGCCAGCACTGTACCAGCAGGTCCTCTTTATTTACGAAAGCCCTATTAGCAAACATAGGATATCCGTAGGAAATAACTGCCTAGGTACGGGCTGATGGAAGAGTCCCAAGGCTGCTCTTCCGGTAGGTCATTAATAAAGAGCAAAACGTTACAAGGCTGATCTACAACTCGCATGCCAAGCCGAGCTGCAGTGCTCCAATCAACAGCCTTCTCCCCTAGCTGAGTAACGAACGGTGAAAGTCATGCCAGATGCCAAGAACTGGGACCACACATTGAGTTCCAGTTAAACTGATTTATTGCTCAGGCCAGAATCAAGTCAACTGACTATCTAACACTAAATAAGGGTCAAGGGAATTCAAGTGGGTTGGATTTAGACTCTTTATGGGAACATAACGATTCTGGGCTGATTCCTCTCTTGACTCTGCCCCCAGGCTCTGCTTGTCTTTCTATAGTCCGTCAATATCTTTCAGTGAGCCACATCCTGAACAAAAAATGTTTGTCGTTTGTAGACAGATATCGTCTGCACATTGTGAAGGACCAAGGTGTTCAGTTGTACCATGTAGGCTGGGGAGGGAGGGAGGGAGGGAGGGAGGGAGGAGAGAGAGAGAGAGAGAGAGAGAGAGAGAGAGAGAGAGAGAGAGAGAGAGAGAGAGAGAGAGAGAGAGAGAGAGAGAGAGAGAGAGAGAGAGAGAGAGAGAGAGAGAGAGAGAGAGAGAGAGTTAGAGATGGTAGGATAGGATAGGATAGGATAGGATAGGAGAGGAGAGGAGAGGAGAGGAGAGGAGAGGAGAGGAGAGGAGAGGAGAGGAGAGGAGAGGAGAGGAGAGGAGAGTTGGAAGGGACCTTGGAGGTCTTCTAGTTCAACCCCCTGCTTAAGCAGGAAACCCAATACCATTTCAGACATGGTTATCCAATCTTTTCTTAAAAACCTCCAGTGTTGGAGCACCCACAACTTCTGGAGGCAAGAATCAATGAAATTCAAGATGGATGGATGGATGGATGGATGGACGGACCAACCGACCGACCGATTGCCGACCGACCGACCAAGTGTTCTAAAGGATCCTACTTTTATCAAAATAAAAAGATGATCTTCTTTTGATCACCATGCTGTTAACTCTTGTTTGAGATTCCAATCACACTGGGAAGGAACAATTTTCCCAAAACGAAGATTGTGTTGCATCGAGGATATTGGGACACAACTTCTCACACTGTCATCTTGCAGGTCTTCTCCTTTCTTTCTCTCCCACCCACCCACCCGCCCACCCAAAGACAGACAGAGGTGAGTAACACTGGAAAAATGAAAGCTTCCTAACGCTTCTGTGTTATTATTTCTTTTTCTGTGTTTTTTTTTTTAAAGGCTTTGAACGGGGCCACTTGACAAAGATCTGAAGCACAGAGAGATGAGTTAAAAACTGCTTTCCGTTGGATCTGAAGGGTTCTTTGAAATAGGCCAAGATCATCCGAGTGACTTATGCTAATGACGCTTTGGTGCGAAGGAAATAAAGAGTTTTATGAGAGGTGGAATAGAGAGAAGAAAAAGGTCCTTCTGAAAAACAACTAAGAGCTTGCAGAGGATAAGTACACATGCAACAGCAATAGCACTTAGACTTATATACCGCTTCTCAGTGCTTTAAAGCCCTCTCTAAGCGGTTTACAGAGTTCAGCCTCTTGCCCCCAACAATCTGGGTCCTCATTTTACCGACCTCGGAAGGATGGAAGGCTGAGTCAACCTTGAGCCTGGTGAGATTTGAACAGCTGAACTGCTGAACTGCAGTGCTGCACTTTAACCACTTTAACCGACTCCTCGACTACAAGGAGATAAACACATTTAAAAACACATGTCCATTGCACAACACGGAAAGATGGATTTGAAATGTGACTTAGGATTTCCGTTGCTAAACAAGGTGGCTGTTTAAATAATCTGCGTCTGATTTTATGACCTTTTTGGCCATGGTTGTTAAGCGAATCAAGTCAGTTGTTAAATGAATCACATGGTTGTTAAGAGAATCCAGGTTTCTTCCCCACCCCCCTTTGATTATGCTTATCGGAAGCTGGCTGGGAAGATCTCAAAGGGTGAGTGTGTGTGTGTGTGAGAGAGAGATGTATGTGTATGGGTCAGGGGTGGGTTCTAATTTATTTTACTACCGGTTCTGTGGGCATGGCTTATTTTGTGGGTGTGGCTTTGTAAGCCGATTACACAGAGCGACGACCGGAGAACCGGTTCGGGGGCGTGGCCAGGTGGCCATTGCTGCCGGTTTGGCTAGCAGGGGAAAATTTCCGCCACTGGTACGGGAGAACCAATCTGAACCGGCAGCAACCCACCACTGGCATGGGTAGACATATACTTTCTTTTGAGAGCAGGCAACAAAATTTCATTTTTAATATGGGCCAGTGTACTCACCGTAAATAATGACAATAAAAGTTATCCTTAATCTTAAATCACCAGTTCATTTTGATCCATTGTCAGCAGAAAGCCTCAAACATCCCTTTTAAAATAATAATAATAATAATAATAATAATAATAATAATAATAATAATAATAATAATAATAATAATAATAATAATAATAATAATAATAATAATAATAATAATAATAATAATAATAATAATAATAATAATAATAATAATAATAATAATAATAATAACGACAAACCTCCCTAGCAGTTCATAGAGTATATCTATAGTTATGCAGATTTGTGCTTTAGTCTGGCAAGATTCTGTCTTGTAGTCTATGGAGGTTCTCAGTCATCCAGCTCATGGTTGTCTCAAAGGTGCTTTTTTACTATAGTAGTAGTAGTAGTAGTAGTAGTAGTAGTAGTAGTAGTAGTAATAATAATAATAATAATAATAATAATAATAATAATAATAATAATAATAATAATAATAATAATAATAATAATAATAATAATAATAATAATAATAATAATAATAATAATAATAATAGTCACGCTGGTTGAGAAAAACAAGGTAACTATCATCGACATCGCAATACCAGGTGATAGCAAGGTCGATAAAAAGGAACACGAAAAAATTGCAAAATACCAGGACTTAAAAATCGAAATTCAACAATTATGGCACAAACCAGCAGTGGTAATTCCAGTGGTGATTGGAACACTGGGTGCTGTCCCAAAAGCACTGGAATTACATTTAAAACAGCTCAAAATCAACAAAATCACCATCAGTCAAATGCAGAAAGCCGCATGGCTAGGTTCCGCACATATACACATATACAAGAAGAGCCGAGGTGGCGCAGTGGTTAAATGCAGCACTGCAGGCTACTGCTAGTTCAGCAGTTCAGCTGTTCAAATCTCACCGGCTCAAGGTTGACTCAGCCTTCCATCCTTCTGAGGTGGGTAAAATGAGGACCCAGATTGTTGGGGGCAATATGCTGAACTCTGTAAACCGCTTAGAGAGGGCTGTAAAGCACTATGAAGCGGTATATAAGTCTAAGTGCTATTGCTATATACTTCGAAAATATATTACGATGTCCTAGGCCCCTGGGTGGGGCTCGACTAGTAATGCCAAATCCGGCGAAACAACTGGCCGCTTTGATATAATTGTGAATAATAATAATAACAACAACAACATAAATAGAAATAGGACCACTTCGGCGTTGGGATGTGCAGGAGAAATGCTTCTCAGCCCAAGGAGAATTGGCAACTCCTGAAACCTCGGAGGGTTTGCATCTGGCAATGTTTCTGCCCAATTTTCCTCCTGCTTTCCTCCCGTCTTGGTTACCGTTCCGCAGTTCCTCTCCCTCCCTTCCAGCCTGCACAATGAGCAGACCGACTAAAGGTTAATGTTCTATTTGTGGACCACTGTAATTATCCCAATTAAAACAATGGAACAGCTGCTGCTGAGACACACGCACACACACGTGCACGCACACACACACACACTAATGTAGACAAATGAGCTTGCGGATCATGATGGTTAGACTTCCTGACTTTTTCTGCTCTTAGATTTAAACTCCAAGCAGTGCTAATGGTTTGCATGCAAGCTGGGCAGATTGCTGTTTTATTCTCTCGCTCTGCTTTTTTTGGGGGGGGTTCAACACAAAAATGGTCTAGCAGCTGTCTTACAGGCTGCAGAAGGTTGACTGCGGTTGTGTTCAAAGGTGCTGCAGTTTTGCATGACTAATCAGATCAGATCATATCCAGGAGGAGGAGAAACAGGCCAGGAACAGCCCTTACCTCGAAGCTAGCATTCCATTTTATATTTTAAGAAGAGACTGGACAGTCACTTGTCTGAAATGGTATAGGGCTGTGAAAATATTTACAGACCCCTCACGTCCTGGACACAAACTGTTTCAACTCCTACCCTCAAAACGACTGCACATCAGAACAACTAGACACAAGAACAGTTTTTTTCCTCCCAACATCATCACTCTGCTAAACAAATAATTCCCTCAACACTGTCAAACTATTTACTAAGGGTGCACTACTATTAATCTTCTCATCGTTCCCATCACCCATCTCCTCCCACTTATGGCTGTATGATTGTAACTTTGTTGCTTTTATCCTTACGATTTATATTGACTGGTTCCTAATGTGATTTGATTGCTTATTTGTACCCTATGACTATCATTAAGTGTTGTACCTAATGATTCTTGACGAATGTATCTTTTCTTTTATGTACACTGAGAGCATATGCACCAAGACAAATTCCTTGTGTGTCCAATCACACTTGGCCAATAAAGAATTCTATTCTATTCTATTCTATTCTATTCTATTCAATTCTATTCTATTCTATTCTATTCTATTCTATTCTATTCTATTCTATTCTATTCTATTCTATTCTACTCTACTCTACTCTACTCTATTCTATATTCTATATTCTGTACTCCATTCTATTTCATTCTATATTCTATTCTATTCTATTCTATTCTATTCTATTCTATTCTACTCTACTCTACTCTACTCTACTCTACTCTATTCTATTCTATTCTATTCTATTCTATTCTATTCTATTCTATTCTATTCCATTCTATTCCATTCCATTCCATTCTTCTATTCTATTCTATTCTATTCTATTCTATTCTATTCTATTCTATTCTGTTCTATTCTATTCTATTCTATTCTATTCTATTCTATTCTATTCTATTCTATTCTATTCTATTCTATTCTATTTTATTCTATTCTATTCCATTCCATTCCATTCCATTCCATATATTCTATTCTATTCTATTCTATTCTATTCTATTCTATTCTATTCTATTCTATTCTATTCTATTCTATTCTATTCTATTCTATTCTATTCTATTCTATTCTTCATTCCAATATTCTATTCTATTCTATTCTATTCTATTCTATTCTATTCTATTCTATTCTATTCTATTCTATTCTATTCTATTCCATTCCATTCCATTCCATTCCATTCCATTCCATTCCATATATTCTATTCTATTCTATTCTATTCTATTCTATTCTATTCTATTCTATTCTATTCTATTCTATTCTATTCTATTCTTCATTCCAATATTCTATTCTATTCTATTCTATTCTATTCTATTCTATTCTATTCTATTCTATTCTTCATTCCAATATTCTATTCTATTCTATTCTATTCTATTCTATTCTATTCTATTCTATTCTATTCTATTCTATTCTTCATTCCAATATTCTATTCTATTCTATTCTATTCTATTCTTCATTCCAATATTCTATTCTATTCTATTCTATTCTATTCTATTCTATTCTATTCTATTCTATTCTATTCTATTCTATTCTATTCTATTCTTCATTCCAATATTCTATTCTATTCTATTCTATTCTATTCTATTCTATTCTTCATTCCAATATTCTATTCTATTCTATTCTATTCTATTCTATTCTATTCTATTCTATTCTATTCTATTCTATTCTTCATTCCAATATTCTATTCTATTCTATTCTATTCTATTCTATTCTATTCTATTCTATTCTATTCTATTCTATTCTATTCTATTCTATTCTTCATTCCAATATTCTATTCTATTCTATTCTATTCTATTCTATTCTATTCTATTCTATTCTATTCTTCATTCCAATATTCTATTCTATTCTATTCTATTCTATTCTTCATTCCAATATTCTATTCTATTCTATTCTATTCTATTTTATTCTATTCTATTCCATTCCATTCCATTCCATTCCATATATTCTATTCTATTCTATTCTATTCTATTCTATTCTATTCTATTCTATTCTATTCTATTCTATTCTATTCTATTCTATTCTATTCTATTCTATTCTTCATTCCAATATTCTATTCTATTCTATTCTATTCTATTCTATTCTATTCTATTCTATTCTATTCTACTCTACTCTACTCTACTCTATTCTATATTCTATATTCTGTACTCCATTCTATTTCATTCTATATTCTATTCTGTTCTGTTCTGTTCTGTTCTGTTCTGTTCTGTTCTGTTCTGTTCTGTTCTGTTCTATTCTATTCTATTCTATTCTATTCTACTCTACTCTACTCTACTATATTCTATATTCTATATTCTATATTCTGTACTCCATTCTATTTCATTCTATATTCTATTCTATTCTATTCTATTCTATTCTATTCTATTCTATTCTATTCTATTCTATTCTATTCTACTCTACTCTACTCTACTCTACTCTACTCTACTCTACTCTACTCTACTCTATTCTATTCTATTCTATTCTATTCTATTCTAATTCGCCCAGGGCTTATTGCCTTGCCTTGTTCTTTTTTTAAAGCTTTCTTCAGCCGGGTTCTGCTGCTGTAAGGAAGCCTCTTCAAAGCCTCTCACAAGCTGCTTCTCCTCCACTTCAGGCCAAATTAAATAATGATTATATGCTGAGGCACTTTGAGCCCTGGCTCCAGAGGGATGAAACAATCCCAATGTCATGTAAATTGATGTTTCATCCCGGATTATCTGAAGGCAGGAGGTAAATAAATGCTTTTGTTGTTGTTGTTGCTCTTCCCCCTTAAATCAATCCAGATTAAAGTAGAAGAACGGGTTGAAATTAATGGAAGCTAGTTGGAGATGTCTTATTTTGTGATGCATTTACAGTTGGTTTCTTCCCTTGTCTTTATTTCTTTTCCTGTTCCCCACTCCATCCACCCTGCCTTCCTCTTTTCCCACCACTGGCCTTGCAATCTTCTAAATGGATTCTTGTGTCCAAATCCTGTTCTCTTAATCAAAAGGCAAACAAAAATCTACTTCTTCCACTCTCTTTCCCGAAGCATTTAGTCCTAAAGCAATAAAAGACTTATTTCTGAGCTCCATCAGAGAACCGCCAGCCTAAATTGGTTAACCTTTATCACTAAAAGCTGTTGCCAAGATTGCTTCTAATAATCTTCTTCCTTGTTTTTCCCCCAGTTGTTTACATCATAAAAAAGGCTTTATATCTCACCCTGGCATTCCCAGGCAGCGAAATATATGGGAGTGGAAATTGTTTTCCTAACCACGAGGGCCTCATATACTTTTAAGGTTCGGTGATATTACGCACAGTTTTATTCTGACTTCCCACCCCCCAAGAATCAGGGAAGGAAAGAAAGATAAGGGAAGACTGACCATTAATAGCTGAGTACAGAAACTATTCTAAGGGGCTACCACAAAGAAGAAGGGGGTCAACCTATTCGCCGAAGCACTGGAAGGCAGGACAAGAAGCAATGGATGGAAAATTATCAAGGAGAGAAACAACCTAGAAGTAAGGAGAAGTTTTCTGACAGTGAGAACAATTAATCAGTGGAACGGCTTGCCTTCAAAACTTGTGGGTGCTCCAACACTAGAAGTTTTTGAGAAGAGACTGGACAGCTATTGGTCTGAAATGATATAGGGTCTCCTGCTTGAGCAGGGGGTTGACTAGATGACCTCCAAGGTCCCTTCCAACTCTGCAATGAGTAATATACTGCTGGATGGAATAATATTCTCCTTGATGGAGCAGCTGTACAGCATTGGGTCATTCTCAGATCTATCACCGACTTTATCCATCATCTGCCTTTGTGGGTTAGGATTAGGAGAAATCACTTTCTCTACCCATTCATCAGTAGTATTTCAAATGTGCTCAGCTTTGCTGGTAGCTCTTGAGACATGTTAATCATGGCTAAGTCTGGATCCAGTTCAATGCATTTCATATAATGTGTTTATTTTACTGGCGTTCCCTTGCTGCTTTAAGAGTTTTCCGTATTTATATATTTCAGAACAGAGTCTGGTTGAGTTGAAAGCCAGACACGAAAAGCAGAATTATTATTTTTTTTAAATTTTGGCATATAAAACGGCCACAAAATTAGTATACAAACACACTCATTCATCACCAGGAGTGAAATGGAAAAACTCGCTACCATTATACAGATAAAACTGGGATATCACCCATATCAATCATACACGATCCCTGAACAGATTTAGGCATTTGTAGAATATTTTATCACCTCCCGGCTTGATTATTGCAATGCGCTTTCCATGGGGCTACCCCTGAAGAGTGTTCGGAGACTACAGTTGGTCCAGAATGCAGCTGCGCGAGCTGTTGTGGGTTCGCCCAGATACACCCACACTACATCCATTCTTCGCCAGCTGCACTGGCTTCCTATTGGTCTCCGGACACGAATTCAAGGTGTTGGTCATTACCTTTAAAGCCCTACATGGCTTAGGGCCAGACTACCTCCGAGACTGCCTTCTACCACATACCTCCCAGCGACCTGTAAGATCCCACAGGGTTGGTTTTCTTCGGGTCCTGTCAGCTAAACAGTGTCGGCTGGCGGGCCCGGGGGGGAGAGCCTTCTCTGTGGCGGCCCCGGCTCTCTGGAACCAGCTACCTCCTGAGATCCACACTACCCCCCACCTTATTGGCCTTCCGGAAAGCCGTAAAGACCTGGCTTTTCCGACAGGCCTGGGGCCATTGACCTTGTTGGGATGACCAACAAGGTCGACCGATGAATGTATGGACGGCTAAAAGTATTTTTTTTAATTGAAGATGTGCTTTTTAATTTTGTTTTTAGATGTTTTATATCAATTATGTTTGTTTTTATTGTACGCCGCCCAGAGTCCCTAGGGAGTTGGGGGCATAGAAATTTAATTAATAAATAGTAATAAATAAATTTTATCCCTGGCTCGGAAGATGTGCTCTCAAATCCAGCCAAATCAATGGTGTCATCCGTAAAGGTAAACATCTGTAACGATATAAGGGGGGGGCGGTTATGCTCCGCAGCTAGCTTTTTCATATAATTAATAGATATTTGGATCAATGCAGCTGATGAATCTGGAAGCAACGGAAGCGGTTCTAATTGCTATTGAAACTCCGCAAGGCAAATAGGATGAGGAAGACAAGAGAGAGGATTTTTAATCAATTGTGCTTAGCCAAGTCAATATTTGAGAGAAGGTTTCTCTGGGTGCCAGGATTTATCATCCCCTTCTTGTAATCTTGGGCCTTCTTTAAGAAGAGGATTGATAGCAGGGAGAATACCTCCTTTGCCAGTTTCATTTTATGGCTCACTAAGCAAGCATAACAGATAATCGGGGCTCCTGTTTGGGGCCCTGAAAGATTTGCAAAACTGACGTGCGTTGCTAATGATGCTGAAATTAGAGAAGGCAAGAATTGGACATTCAAAGGTCAGGGAGAGCATTAACACTCTACTTAGCTCTGCTCCAACTAGTACGGGAAGGATTTGGAAACGTGTTATGCCCATTCAAGGTAAAGATGGATTTGCAGGAGAAGAGCAGGCAGAGCTGGGAGGCGGAGTGAACGAGTCATCAGCCTAGAGTCATTACGTTCCCACAAATGGTCTCAGCTCAACCCCTCTTGAATTCTGTTGACCTTTCAACAGAAAGGTCTGTTGGCGCCAACTTAGTACGGAATTAAATAGTTGACTAGATTCTTGTGTATAGCCTTGAGCAATAAATATTCTGAACTGCAGCTTAACGTGTGATCCCAATTCTTGGTTATTTTAAACCGGGAGTTTGTTGGGATCAAGGATCTCTGTTTGACTTTCAGTGATATGGGAGTGATGCCCAGGCAAGAAATAGGAAGCTATATTCAATAAAATAGGACTGGTAGGTTTCCACTAATACAGGTAATACTCCACAATTGGGATTGGACCACAATTGGGATTGGACCCTCTGTCCCTAAGTGATGGGGACATTAAGTGAGTCACATCTGACTTTTTGATGTGGTTGTGTTCTGACCCAGCTTCCCAAACATGACAAATCCTCTGTATTTAAATCAATGATTCCTTTATTAGGAGCGCCAGCAGCTCTGGCAAAAAGTTTCTCTTTCACCTCAGGCTAACAAGCAGGGAGCAGGGAGGGGAGATGAATAGTTGTCGGCCACATCTATTCAGAGCTAGGGTGGGGCTTTGCTAGCAGTGGTGGCTCTTCCATCCCAAGGACTGGCCCATAGATTTCCACTGCTCTCCTCTCCTCTGCCTCCTGCGCATTCGCGCGTCAGGCACTGGACCCAGCTGTTCCTCCTCTTCCTCATCAGCCACTTCCAGACCTGGGGGCTGTTGACTCTCCATCTGAGGGCTGACTGACAGCCCAAGCTCCGCCTCCGTCTCTCTCTCTCTGCCAGCTCCACTCCCTCTTCCCCTCGGAGCTCTCACGTTGCCTTGATCCTGACCCTTACTCCCATCCAAAATAGGAATAGGAATAGGACCGTTTTGAGCGATTCTTCTCCTCCTTCAAAAAAAAAACATGGCCTTCTCCTGTCCTGTTCAGACCAACTGCCTCTGTGATTCAGTGCATCATCTCTCTCTCTCTCTTTTTTAAAAAAAATATTCCACCAATTGTACTACGGTGGTTACAGCCGGATTATCCGTTCAGACTTTCAGAAACATATTATCGCTCCTGGTTGGTGTTGAGCCTGCTTGGATTCAGCTGCCTGCCCCAACTTGCTCTAGAAGTTTTGCAATTTCCCCCCAAATGTTAATGGAACCAGGCGGGTGAAGAAGCGAAAACTGATTTATCTCCGACTATTATTATTATTTTTTTTACAAGGGCCCTTAACTGTGCAATGAGATTTCACCTTTTTTATATATACTACTGTAACTCAGGGAGCGGAAGTTGATGGCGGAAGATAAATAAGAGATCTTTTAGCTTTGACTGTATTTGTAGTCATTCACTAAAAAGAAAAAGCCGAGGTGGCACAGTGGTTGGAGTGCAGCACTGCAGGCTACTTCAGCTGACTGGTAGCTGCAGTTCAGCTGTTCAAATCTCACCAGGCTCAAGGTTGACTCAGCCTTCCATCCTTCTGAGGATGGTAAAATGAGGACCCAGAGGAGAGAGGATGAAAACTAGAGAATGAACAGGTCAATTTGTTGGAGATCTCTCTCCCAACAATTTATGACAATCCTTCTTCCAC
>JALIGW010000168.1:249866-257366 GCA_023053685.1 Diadophis punctatus similis
AGGAGGCTCTTGAGGTTCCTGGGTTTTAAACCAAAAAGGACAAACTTCAGACTGTCCAAACCTTTGGTTCAGAGAGTTGATGGCATTTGTATCATATTTTACGAATCCATTTGAAAAACTGATTGATTGTGATGCTTCTTTGTTTATGGGGTGGAATGGAGTCCCAGGTGGGAGGGGCTGTTTCGGGGGGGGGGGGGGACACAAATATGCTTGGAACATCTAGTAGGCAGGAAGAGGGTAAAGTTAGCCCCTCCCTAGCAGTTTGCAGAGTATATCTATACTTATGCAGATAGTTGATTTAGTCTGGCAAGATTCTGTCTGTAGGCGAGCAACAGTAAAGAAACTACTCAGAAGTAACTCCACATGTCGTTCTTGGTTCTTGGGCCTGACCATGTGCTCTGAAATCTTTTCAGAAAGGTAAATTCATATATCCGAACTGAATCCGATACAAATTCCCAATGGATTTGAACCATTTGCTTTCATGGAGTGATTCGAATTTGGTACGGACCGGTTGGCCTGCAGCTCTGTTCTTTCCCATCATCTCCTATAAGGGACAGGTAACCTGCTTGGATGCCACTTCATACAGGTGTATCTTAAGAAGAGGATGAATGGCAGGAAGCAGAGAAATTAACCTTTCTGTTGGGATAATGTGCTCTCAGCTGCACATCACTTACGGAATGCAAGTAATTCCAATTAATGGTAATGGGAATTCTGCAAACATTCAGAACAATGATCTGGCCCTTAAACTCCTGGTACAACAACCTTCATTGTCTCCTCTTTGAAATTTGCATAAGCAATTAACATCTCATTAATGCTTCATTAGGCGCCCTAGAGTAGGGTTGTAAGAGGAAGGGGGAGTGGAAAGAAAGGGAGGGATGGAGAGAGAGAGAGAGAGAGAGAGAGAGAGAGAGAGAGAGAGAGAGAGAGAGAGAGAGAGAGAGAGAGAGAGAGAGAGCAGAAAGCACGCTGGGAGTCCCAAAATCAATTGTTGGCTTGATTCAGATAACAATTTGTATGTTTTTGCACCCCTGAGGGTCTTTCTCTGTTTCAACTCCAGACCAAGAATTGGGATCGAAGGCATGTGAAGTGTTTCCAGTTAAGAATGAAATACCTTGGCAGAGATTTTGGAAGGAAAGAAAAAACACCTGTCCGTAATAACAAACATGGCTTCCATCCCTGGTATTCTTGAAAACATGATCAACAAAAGACCAGCTTAATGCTAAACGCATGTTGTAGCATTCATGTAGTCGTGGTTAAGGCCATTATTTCATGTTTTGCTGGATTGGGGCCATGGGTCTTTTTTCTTTTTTCTTGAGTCTTTGGTACTCAAGAAAATGAGTACGGGTATGGGTCTTTGGTATGGGTCCTGCAGATTTTTTTTCCAAAGCGGAATATTTCATGGGTTTTGAATGAAACTTGGTCAGTTGAATGACAATAAGAAGAAAATGCAATGCATATAGAATAGAATATAGAATAACAGAGTTGGAAGGGACCTTGGAGGTCCTCTAGTCCAACCCCTTGATCAGGCAGGAAACCCTGCTCCACTTCAGACAAATGGTTATCCGACATCTTCTTAAAAACTTCCAGTGTTGGAGCATTTACAACTTCTGGAGGCAAGTTGTTCCACTGATTAATTGTTCTGTCAGGAAATTTCTCTTTAGTTCTAAGTTGCTTCTCTCCTTGATTTATTTCCACCCATTGCTTCTTGTTCTACCCTCAGGTGCTTTGGAGAATAGTTTGACTCCCTCTTCTTTGTGGCAACCCCTGAGATATTGGAACACTGCTATCATGTCTCCCCTAGTCCTTCTTTTCATTAAACTAGACATACCCCGTTCCTGCAACCATTCTTCATATGTTTTAGCCTCCAGTCCCCTAATCCTCTTTGTTGCTCTTCTCTGCACTCTTTCTAGAGTCTCAACATCCTTTTTGCATCGTGGCGACCAAAACTGAATGCAGTATTCCAAGTGTGGCCTTACCAAGGCATTATAAAGTGGTATTAACACTTCATGTGGTCTTGATTGCATATGAAGTGATGCAATTAATGGATTTCTCACAGACACCCTCCCCCCACAAGGAAATTGACCTAGAGGAGGGAAAAATAAAGCATTGTTTTCTTGCATTTTTTTGGCATTTGCGTGGCGCCTGTCCATAACTGGAGAGGTGCCACCGTTTTGCAGAAGAGCTGGACTGCAAATTGGAAAATGTAATTATTCCATTTTGGTGACATCTCTGGGAAATCTACCATTCCGGCACATTTGGCAAGCTTATTGGAGTTATTATTTCAATTTGTAGCACATTCTTTCTCTCTCTCTCTTCACAAGGAAGGAACAGCTGCCGCATGGAATGGGACTCTTCCAGAAATCTCCCCGGAGGAGAGGATAACAACTCGGCCAGTGTGGCCTTTATTTCATTATCAGCTGCTGAAGATGCAGCTCGGCTGTCTATCACGGTGCCACAGCAAGTTACAGGTGGCTGTTTTGGTGTTTATTTCCCAGCAAGATTTCCTGGGGAACGAGGAAGACAATTGTCCATCAGAAATTTTGCATGAATGTGTTGATTTGGCACTGAAAGACAATCAGAATGGAGAATCCAGGTGTAGGAGAAGAGCTGGCAGGTGGTGTCAAGCATGTCATCAGCCTAGAGTCCTTGCGTTCCCTCCAACGGTCCAAATGCAACCCCTCCTGAATTCCACTGAGCCTTATTTGGAGCCAATTTAGAGTAGAATAGATTCCTGTGTACCAATGAAAGAGAATATTTGTAGCTCAGGGTTGAAATGAGGGATTCATTTGTAGCTCAGGGTTGAAATGAGAGCCGAGGTGGCGCAGTGGTTAAAGTGCAGCACTGCAGGCTACTTCAGCTGACTGCTAGTTCAGCAGGTCAGCGGTTCAAATCTCACCGGCTCAAGGTTGACTCAGCCTTCCCAGCCTTCTGAGGTCGGTAAAATGAGGACCCAGATTGTTGGGGGCAATATGCTGATCTCTGTAAACCGCTTAGAGAGGGCTGTAAAGCACTATGAAGCGGTATATAAGTCTAAGTGCTATTGCTATTTTCCTTCCTTCCTTCCTTCCTTCCTTCCTTCCTTCCTTCCTTCCTTCCTTCCTTCCTTCCTTCCTTCCTTCCTTCCTTCCTTCCTTCCTTCCTTCCTTCCTTCCTTCCTTCCCTCCCTCCCAGTGGTTAGAATACAGCATTGCAGGTGCTATTTCCAGTGCCAGGAATCAAGGTTGACTCAGCCTTCCATCCTTCCGAGGTGGGTAAAATGAGGACCCAGATTGTTGGGGGCAATATGCTGAACTTTGTAAACCGCTTAGAGAGGGCTGTAAAGCACTATGAAGCAGTATATAAGTCTAAGTGCTATTGCTATTGCTATTCTCGGTGATTTTCTTACAGACGTTTCATTACCCAGCTAGGGAACATCATCAGTGCTAGAAGGGAGTGGGATTTGTGGAGTGGTGGTCTCTGAGCTTGGTTTTCTTGCAGACATTTCATTACCCAGACTAGGTAACATCATCAGTGTCAGTAAGGAATGGGGTTTGCTCTCACTTTATATTCTAGTGGCTTGCCCTGTCAGTGTTGTTGGGGTAGCCTTAGGGTTTTTTGGTTTGGTCTGCTTACTGTTGACTTGTTTGACAGTTCCTTGATTGGGGTGATTGTTTACTTGATTGTTGGTCTGATGTGAATCTTGGAGTTAATCTATGCTCATCTGGGTGCTGATTGCTGGTTCAGAGGTGTTTCGATATGTTTATTCCCATTTTGGCTTGTTCATTGTCCCTTTTGCATAGTTCCACAGATATTGTTTATGTCTATGTGTCTATTGATGGCTAATTTATCAGATTCTTGTGTATAGCCTTGAATAAACCTTCTGAGTTGCCACCTAAGGGATAGTCCTAATTCTTTGCACCCGACAGGAAGAGACTGCTGTGAAAATCTACAACTTCTCAAGATATATGGGTAGGGTTTGCAATTCCAAAAATACATCGGGGTAAGGGAGGGTATGCACCAGAGGTGGGTTCCTCCCTGTTTGTGCCAGTTCTATAGAACTGGTAGCAAACTGCTGGTGACATCATGGTGATGTCCCGGAACCAGTTCTGTCAGTGCCAGTCCGTGGACTCCACCATCTCTTTTTTTAGAACTTTTTTGGAAAAAAATTTGGGAAAAATTTTTTTTGAATTATTTTTTTTGGGGAATTTTTTTGGAATTTTTTTTTGGGGGGTGGTCCGGTTTTTTCTTCTTCTACGCATGTGCAGAAGCCGAGTTTCCGGCACTGCACATGCATCGCCATCTTGTTTTTGCCTTTTTTTTAAAAAAATGGATCTTTTGGTACTGCACATGCACGCATGTGCAAATTGCGTGTGCGCCCGCAAGGCGTGGCTATGCAGCGCGGGAGGAAGCGAACTGGCAGCGAAGTAAGTTAGAACCCACCCCTGGTATGCACCAAACAGGAAAGACCATTTTAAAGGTTTTAATTGTTCTATGTTTTTAGAATTGTAAGCTGCCCAGAATCTCTTGGTTGAGTTGGACCGCTGTAGAAATTGAATCAATAAGAGTGAGTGGAAAGTTGCAGAAATGATATGACGTGGAAAAGGGGTTTGTTGATTTCTTTTTGACTGTGAATTATGGCACAATGCGCAATTTTCCTCTTTTTTCTTCAGTTTGATTACAGATTCTCTCTCTCTCCCTTTCTCTCTTCTTCTCTTTCTCTTCTCCTCCCTCTCCCGCCCCTCTCTCCCCCGTTCCCTGTCTCCTTCTCTCTCTCCCTCTCTCTCCCTCTCTCTTTCTCTTCCTCCCATTTCTTCTCCCTCTCCCCCTCTCTCCCCCTCTCTCCTTCTCTCTCTCCCCTCCCTCTCTCCCTGTCTCCTTCTCTCTTTCTCTCTCTCTCTCTCCCTTCCTGCCCTCCCTCTCTCTCCAAAACAGACTTATTTACTTGCTGACACCAAGAGTTGGTCCTTTTGTTCCATCCATCTGCATTTCTGATGAGCCACTTACAGTAGCCGGCTGTTGGGTAATGACTTCGAAGGTGCCCATTAAAGGGAGCTGCAATCTTCTAAAAGATTCCCTCCCCCAGTTTGTCATTTCACTGCAAAGTAAGGAGGCAAGAAAGACGCACTAAAAAAAATCCATGTGATGGATGCTGAGATGGTTCGACAGCTCTCGCGTCTTCTTTAATGGGCACCCTGTTTGCAGAGGATATTTCCCGGCTTCCGCAGATGTTCCAGGCTCTCATCTTCTGTGTTTCACTCTCCCCGTGGGATACATTACATATCCTGCATTTTATACCCATCAGAACCGTCTAATCCAGGGGTCCTCAAACTTTTTAAACAAAGGGCCAATTCGCGGTCCCTCAGACTGTTAGGGGGCCGGGCCGGCTGGGTGGGCATGGCTAGGTCATGTGACTAGGTGGGCGTGGTCAATTTAAACAATGCGCACAAATTAAACTTTCATTTGTTTTACTCCTGGGGGGTGTTTTATTTGCTTTTGTTTGCATGTTGCTCTTTTGGTTGACTTTTCTTTTTACTAGATCATTTTTTCAGTTGTTTAGGAGTCTAGTGGTCCACTTCAGGAAACTCAGTTTTGCAGCAATTTTTCTCAGCCCCAAGGAGCTTCAGAAATCTCTCTCTCTCTCTCTCTCTCTCTCTCTCTCTCTCTCTCTCTCTCTCTCCCTCCCTCCCTCCCCCCCCTCTGTGTGTGTGTGTGTGTGTGTGTGTGTGTGTGTGTCTACCTATCTCTCTTTATCTATCTTCTGGAGGCAGGGAGGTGAAAAACAGGCCGTTTTTTGGCCTCCTGGGGCATCATCATGACATCACCAGCGGGTTGTTACTGGTTTGGGTGAACCAGTCTGAACCAGGAAGAACCCACCTCTGCCATGGCCTCCCTGGCCCCCTGAAGTCAAACACAACCCTGATGTGGCCCTCAATGAAATCGAGTTTGACACCCCTGGTGTAGATGAATGTTTTGCAACTCAGTAACCTTAAGATGGCTGGTTGAGGAATTCTGGGAGTTGAAGTCCACCCATCTCAAAGTTGCTGAACTTGAAACATATTGTTGTAGAGGAATCTGGAGGTAATACCTAGAACTCTTTAGATAGAATAGAATTCTTTCTTGGCCACACAAGGAATTTGTCTCCAGTGCATAAGCTCTCAGTGTGCATACAAACAACAAAGTGATAGGTGATAGATCATAAATCTTAAGATGCAATCATAAATCCTGAGACAGAAACAACGAATGATAAGTCATGTGATAATTGTCAATTTGTGGCTCATGAATTAATTAGGGTAATTAATTATTGTGAAACTTCACAATACTCTTGATGGGTATGTAGGAACTGTTAAGGGAAAACAAGAAACAACTGAATCCTGGTATTCTGTATTCTGTAAAATAATAAAATGAAAATGAAATTAAAGAAATTAAAAATAGAATAGAATAGAATAGAATAGAATAGAATAGAATAGAATACAATAGAATAGAATAGAATAGAATAGAATAGAATAGAATAATTAATGGAATGGAATGGAATAGAAAGGAATGGAATGGAATGGAATGGGATGGGATGGGATGGGATGGGATGGGATGGAAACAAGAAGAACAAGAACAGAATAGAATACAGAACAGAACAGAACAGAACAGAACAGAACAGAATCCTAGTAGAGGCGACATTCCCCCTCCTTCTCCCAAGTATACAGAATAAAAGAGTGGAGAGAGCTTAGAAAGGTCAGGCACAGCTATTGACTGCCCTACAATAGCACTAAAAGCCTTTTTATACCAAGACGGCTCAGCCGCCGAGAAATATTGATCGCGCCACCAGAAAATATTTTCATGGATGGCCATCCAGTACACTGCATATATCTGGAGAAGTTAAAGGAGGCCGAGGACAATTCATAAATGTTACTTACAGGGGCTATAAAAAAGAGAGTTGCAGTTATTTCTATTATTTCTTTTTTTTTAAAAAAAAGAGCACTATCACAGGTCCCTTTCTCAACACAAGGCTCCGTTATGCCAATGTTCTAAAAGAAAAGCATTAAAAAATAGTGGGTGCCACCTTTTACCTTAGGATAATCTTCTCTCCGCTGGTTATTTTCTGATCTGTAGTTTGGGGCTCTGTTTGTTTGTTTGTTTTAGTGGCCTAGATGTGCAGTTGCCGTAAAGTTTGGCCCTGAAGAAATAATAAGGACAAGAGCACCACTTGAACATCGTCAGCACGGACAAAATCACCATCGGCCAATTGCGAAAGTCAACATTACTTGGAGTCAAGGGTGGGTTCTAACTTACCTCACTGCCAGTTTGCTTCCTCCTTCATGCGTGGCAAAAAAAGCCAAAAAACAGATGGCGACCACATGCACAGTGCCGGAACTCGGCTTCTGCGCATGCTCAGAAGGAATTGTTTTTTTAAACAATGGCGGCGCCCACAGACCGGCACCAACCGATCTGGTTTGGTGATGTCATTGTGATGTCACCAGTGGGTCATTACTGGTACGGGGGAACCAGTCCAAACCGGGAGGAACCCAC
>JALIGW010000168.1:262366-303971 GCA_023053685.1 Diadophis punctatus similis
CCTCCGCTGGATGAAAACCGTGTATGCTGGCCCCTCCCGAGAGTTGTGTTTGCTACCGCCATCAGTGTGGCTGTCACTCCTAACCGGTTGCCAACAAAACCAATGTGCAAACATATGGTGGAAAGGGAGGCATTTTCCCTCCCCCGCCCGCCATAAAATATGTTTCTGCCAATACATTGGCTTCCCTAGATGAAACCTGCTTGCGATCAAAGGGCATTCAAACAGTGGCACAATCTTTTATTAATGAGAGAGAGAGAGAGAGAGAGAGAGAGAGAGAGAGAGAGAGAGAGAGAGAGAGAGAGAGAGAGAGAGAGAGAGAGAGAGAGAGAGAGAGAGAGACTGTTGCACATTGGAAAATATTGTTCACTTCCTGCAGAATTTTATTTATTTGTTTTATTCATTTATTTGTCAACAAGTGCAAGGAAACATGACACATGAAAAAATGGCACAAATGATATAAAGAAGCAAAACATAGCCATAAAAACATAAAATGAGTGCATACAAATGGGTACAGTAGGACAGGGATGGTAGGCATGCTGGTGCGCTTATGCACGCCCCCTTAGGGACCTCTTAAGAAACGTGTAAGGTCCACGGTAGACAGTTTAAGGCTCTTAATTTGATTTCCCTTGCTCTCCCAGACTTTACATATTCAGGATAGGTAATGAATGCAGATGAAATCCCGCTGTTATTCAAGGAACATAAATAAAACAGAAAGTGGCAGTCACAAGTGTGCGCAGGCCGCCCCTCCGCAAATATCAAACTCATTCTTGTCTCCACTTTCAACAAATGCATAAATTTACCTGGGTTGAGTTTCTGCACCGGCTTTGCTCCAGCAAGTCATTTTTCCCCCCAATCAGTTCCCCATCAGTATCTATAGCTAGTCCGTGACATATGACCACGATGGGGGCCAGAATTTCCAGCACAGGAATTTCAAGCACAGGAAATCAGAAGTCCAGGCAGTTCAAATGGATATAAAGGTTTATTACAAGCTTAAGCAAGAATTCTTCTACAAGAATCTGAACCACTAATGGTCAAAAAAACATTGACGGCAGATAAGAATAACAGAGTAACAGAGTTGGAAGGGACCTTGGAGGTCTTCTAGTCCAACCCCCTGCTCAACGAGGAAACCTCTTACCATTCCAGACAAGTGACTGTCCAGTCTCTTCTTAAAAACCTCCAGTGATGGAGCACCCACAACTTCTGGAGGCAAGTGGTTCCACTGGTTAATTGTTCTCACTGTTAGGAAGTTTCTCCTTCGTTCTAGATAGCTTCTCTCCTTGATTAGTTTCCATCCATTGCTTCTTGTCCTGCCTTCAGGTGCTTTGGAGAATAATTTGACCCCTGGTTCTTGTGACAGCTGCTCAGATATTAGAACTCCGCTATCATGCCAACCTTAGTACTGATACAGAATAACAGAGTTGGAAGGGACCTTGGAAGTCTTCCAATCCAACCTCCTGCTCAAGCAGGAAGCCCTATACTATTTCAGACAAACGGTGGTCCGATCTCTTCTTTAAAAACCCCAGTGTTGGAGCACCCACAACTTCTGGAGTCAATGGAATTTAAGATGGGCTGGACTTAGATCTCTTACGGGTGCAAAGGGACTCGAGACTACTGACATATTTGACCCCTCCCTCAGACTCAGCCCAATCATCTCCTACAAGATGGTTTGGTTAATTAATTTACACTTGGCTATCGCGTGGAGGAGCAGAAGAAGCGGATTGGTGAAAGGACTTGGGATTAGTTCTCTTCTCCTGGTGACGATGTACATAACAAGACATTCGCTATCCTAACAACATTTTCTGCTAATACATCTGATCATTACGGGGCATGCTGAATAGTAATAATGCAGTCTTGCTAATAGGATCCTCAAGTGGTTTTCTTATTAGTTACTCAGTCTTCTACTTGAGCAGGAGAGCTGAGGATGGGGAAGAGAGAGAGAGAGAAAATAAACCCTTGATTCATGAATTTTCAACGGCACAGCTGCCTCGAGATCTTGATGAGTTCCAAATGGAAGAATGCATTATTTTGATTTAGATTTTGAAGTCGTCATCATCTAGGGGAATTTCCTTCGGTTCCAACAAGAGGATCCCGAGGAAATAGGAAGACGAGGGAGGAGGAGGAGGAGGAGAAGGAGAAAGGAAGATGAGGATGAGAAAGATAATGAAGATGAGCAAAAGGAGAAAGGAAGAAGGAAATGAGGAAGATGAGGAAGATGATGATGATGAGGAGGAGGAGGAGGAGGAGGAGCCCTTTTTAAAAAAACTCATTGTTGGCCGCATATCTGGAGAGAGTTGTCTCATCGTAAGACAGATTGTGATAATTTCTTGTTAGCATCACACCATTTAGCTAATCTCATAACCTTGCACATTTTACGAGAGATAAATGCAAGTTAAAACATTTGTGCCAGAAATATCAGATCCCTCTCCGATAGTTGCAGCTTAGCCTTACATAACAAGAGTATATGCTATTTTATCACTCCGTGGATCGTATATTTATATCACCAACCAGCATTTGCTAAAATATGTCCTGCTTTGAAACTGGCCAGCTGCTGCTCCTGGCTAAAGATTACACTTCCTTTTGTGATCAAAATCAGAAATTCATACCCAACGGAAAGGGAGCCATGCTCATTTTTTCTCCCTTGCAGTCTGGATGGCTTCTCTTCCCAGACCCATGAATAAAACCGATATCGGTTCATCCTGCATTTTATTGTCTCCTGATCAAAATATAATTATATCTAATATTGCCCCATCCAGCATGCTGGTGTTATGTGAGATGCGACAGCTAATTAATAGGTCTAATCAGCAGGCTGATGGGTGAGCAAAGAAATTTTGAATAGAATTAGAATTAGAATAGAATAGAATAGAATAGAATAGAATGGAATGGAATGGAATGGAATGGAATGGAATGGAATGGAATGGAATGGAATGGAATGGAATAGAATAGAATAGGAATAAAGAATAGAATAGAATAGAATCGCAATCGCAATCGCAATCGCAATCGCAATCGCAATCGCAATCGCACTTAGACTTATATACCACTTTACAGTACTTTATAGCCCTCTCTAAGTGGTTTTACAGAGTCAGCCCATTGCCCCCAACAATCTGGGTCCTCATTTTACCCACCTCGGAAGGACGGAAGGCTGAGTCAACCTTGAACCTGATGAGATTTGAACTGCCAAATTGCAGGCAGCCGGCAGGCAGCAGAAGTAGCCTGCAGTGCTGCGCTCTAACCACTGCACCACTGTGGCGTAGAGTAGAGCAGAGTAGAGTAGAGTAGAGTAGAGTAGAGTAGAGTAGAGTAGAGTAGAGTAGAGTAGAGTAGAGTAGAGTAGAGTAGAGTAGAGTAGAGTAGAATTAGAAAGAATAGAGTAGAGTAGAGTAGAGTAGAGTAGAGTAGAGTAGAGTAGAGTAGAGTAGAGTAGAGTAGAGTAGAGTAGAGTAGAGTAGAGTAGAGTAGAGTAGAATATAATTCTTTATTGACCAAGTGTGATTGGACACATAAGGAATTTGTCTCCGGTGCA
This sequence comes from Diadophis punctatus similis, assembly GCA_023053685.1. Taxonomy (NCBI): domain Eukaryota; kingdom Metazoa; phylum Chordata; class Lepidosauria; order Squamata; family Dipsadidae; genus Diadophis; species Diadophis punctatus. Next base: position 265,887 of record JALIGW010000168.1, read on the forward strand.
TAAGCTCTCAGTGTACGTACAAGCAACAAGTGATAAATCATGATCACAATCATAACATACAATCATCACAAATCATGCTAAATAAAAGCAATCAACACAAATCATAAGATACAAACAACAAAGTGATAGTCATAAGATGCTAAAGGAAGAGGAAAGAGGAAGGGAGGGAGGGAGGGAAGGAGAAAAGAAAGGAGAGAAGGAAGAAATGGAGGGAGGGAGGGAAGAAAGAAGGAAAAAGGGGATAATACAAATACAGCCCTACGATGTGCTTTGATATCCTAGGGCATAAGACAGTGTTGTGGGAATTGGTTGTTTAGCAGAGTGATGGCACAGGGGAAAAAACTGTCTTTAGCAAAGTGGATTTCCAGCACACACAAAAAATCATCACCTAACTAATGGATGGCGAAAAAAACTATCTCAAGAAGGATGTCATTATCAGCTCATCGTTTTTGCAAGGGTGTCTGTTTAAATGAGATTAGGATGAGGAGAATGACAAACAAAAAAGGTTGAGAAGAATTCTCAACCGGAGAATTCTCTAATGCCATCTTTTAATAATAGGATTTTCTCTCAACGCGGCTTTGCAGGCACCCCGGTTTTTTTTTCTTTCCTTTTCTCTTCTTCTTCCACCCACACCCCCTCTTTAAACTGATTAGTCTAAAAACTCTTTCGGAACCCCAAAGAAAAGAAATCCCTCTGGTAGGGAAAGGTTAAGTTGTGTTTCAAACACACTCAGCACTGGGAATTTAATCCAGAGGCGGCTTGTTACAGTTCAGATGGGTTTCTAAGGAGCTAAAAGAGAGCTAGCTGAGTGTAGGGGGCTAAAGTAGCAGGCTAAAAAACCAGGAGATGGGGAGTTCTAGTGTTACCTGAAGCTTGAAGCCAACTGGGTGACCTTGGGCCGCTTCTTCGGTCTCAATCCTGGGAAGAAGAAGGCAATCACCTGGAAAAAATCTTGCCAAGAAAACTGCAAGAACTTATTATTGTTTGTCATGCGGTCAGCCAGATGTTCAGACTGGAGTTGCCTAGTGAGTCCTTCCCAAGGACCTGAGATAGCCAGATGTTGATGTATGATGGTGTTAAAGGTCTCGTCGCAGGATGTAAGCTCTTCCTAGCAAAGCTGCCTTTTTGCAATTGACCGATGCTGACTTTTGTCAATGCCGATAGTGGTGCTCCAGTTGTTTTGGGGTTGCACCTAAGCTACATCTCATGCCCCTGTCGGAGGCTGAATCTGCGGGGGGAAGACGAGCTGGAACTGGAGCCGACAGAGATCGAGGGGGCGGCTGGTTGGCTTCAGAGGAAAATGGGGAGGAGCAGGGCCAGTCAGGCCAAGGCTTTTCAGGATTGTAGGCAGGGAGGAACGGGGGTAGGATGACCAAGAGAGGCTAAGCAGTGAACATGAGAGACAGAGCTCAGGTAATGAGCAGGGACCACCCCCTCTTGATCCTCGAGCACAGAGAGTGGAGAGAAGGTGAGAACAGTGCAGACTGACTCAGCTACTCGGGAGGAGAGCGCCCCACACCTCTTCACAAGGCACACCTGGGGACTGAAACTTAAGGAGACGCTGTGGGGAGAGGCACAGCGGAATAATTAATCTCACAAAGGAGAAATAGATCTTTTCCCAGACATCAGACATTAGAAAAGAAACCGCAGTTTAGAAGTCTAAGTAAAAATATTTATTTCGGTACAAAAAACAATAAATCCTCATTGTCTACCTGTCTGATATAAAAGTAGGTATTGCTTCAATGGAAGCCAGGAACAGAAGGAAAGAATGGAATGCACACATGCGTACAAGAACATATCAATCACGTGCTCAGGAATAAACCATTATAATGAATAGGGATGCATCTCCCTGCATATACATATAACAGGCAATAAAATCACTGCATGACACATTTGTCGGAACAAACACGGAATTCCTGGAGTGTTGAGTTTGAACTTTCCTGGATCCCTTGCATTCTTTCTGGATTTCTTGCTTTGCACTCGTGGTGTTCACAGTGTTGGGCTGGACTATTTGCAGCCAGAGGCTGCTTGAGGTGTGTGTGTGTGTGTGTGTGTGTGTGTGTGTGTGTGTGTGTGTGTGTGTGTGTGATCACTTTGCTCTGGGACTTGCCAGAAACGCGGGAGCATTTGGAGAAATTCGGAGCAATAAAGGTGCGGTTTGAACTGCCAGCTGCCTGTGTTACCTCTGTGCCATGCCCTGGGTCATCACACTACCTATCACTATTGGTCCTACCTTTGCTTTCTTTGGCCACAGTCATTCTATTTCTATTTGCTGGTCTTAGCATTGTGTTATCTTCTTCGGTTCTTCCACTTCTCTTCTGCTGTCTCCAGGTACTGCCACATCCACTATCTGGACTTTTTGTGTGTCTTTCTTAGCAACAAAATGATAAGCAGAGTAAGGGGCTGCCTAGCAGTCTGAATGTTCCTCGTTGGGACAACCTTCCTCCAAGCTCTAATGCAAAACCATCTTTCCTCTCCCTCCCCATCATATTCCAAGAGGCTGGGATACAGGTAGTCTACCTTTCAAACTGGCTTGTTTTCCGAATTGATAAAAGTGCTCCACACAATGGTGCAAAAGAGCCAGCTATCCAGTTTTCTGTCAGCAATGAAAAGACCATCTACATCATCCTTTCCTGACTTTCTATCCAGAGGTTCACTGTAGAGGTAGACCTGCTTGGGGGTTTGGGGGTTGGACTAGATGACCTACAAGGTCCCTTCCAACTCTGTTAATCTGTTAACCTGAAGAGCAGAAAGCAAAAGGCCAATAATGACCCAGGAATATACTGCACAGTCCTGACCAACTTAGAAACACTGGACTCATCCAGAATTTGTAGCAATAGCAATAGCACTTAGACTTATATACCGCTTCATAGTGCTTTTACAGCCCTCTCTAAGCGGTTTACAGAGATCAGCATATTGCCCCCAACAATCTGGGTCCTCATTTTACCCACCTCGGAAGGATGGAAGGCTGAGTCAACCTTGAGCCGGTGAGATTTGAACAGCTGAACTGCTGAACTGCAGTGCTGCATTTTAACCACTGCACCACCTTGGCTCTTGTATCCCGATGATCCTAGATCCCATCATCTATTGTAGGTTTCAAGAGTTTGACTTTGGGTGAATCTTTTCCCATCGGAACGCTGAAGAATTACATCTTATTCGGGATTTTTGTAGACAAGAGTGAAGGGAAGGAGGGGTTGAATTTATTTGTTACACAGATTGAAATGTCACGGCAAGGCAATAATTTAGTCACGTTTCAGCAATGCGTAATTATTCATAGCTTTGGAAAATGTCACAAGTAATTCCACTTCACATAATAACTCGCACTTACCAAATAAATACTAAGAAGGGAAGAAAAAAAAAATAGAATCTCGAGGCCCAATTCCCTTGGAGTAATATGACAGCATCCGGAGCAAATGGAAAAACAAGTATTGAGATGTTAAATTTAGTGTACGTCGGGAGAGATTAAAAATTATTAGAGTAAGATTTTTTTTTTTAAAAAAGGAAAGATAGAAAGGGGGGAAAAATAGACCCATGGAAATAAATACAATTGTCTAGATTTCCAGAACGCTAGGGGGAATTTAGCTTTGATATTTTTAATACACAAACTGGAAAGGAATCATACAGCAGTTCAGCGTTTCCAAGTACAGAAATAGAACTCACGTGGGGGAAAAAAGCAGAAACCCACTCTAAAGTAGAAAGGGAGACCAGTTAACTCTCAAAAAGATCAGGAGGATATCAGATAGAATAGAATAGAATAGAATAGAATAGAATAGAATAGAATAGAATAGAATAGAATAGAATAGAATGGAATGGAATGGAATGGAATGGAATGGAATGGAATGGAATAGAATAGAATAGAATAGAATAGAATAGAATAGAATAGAATAGAATAGAATTCTTTATCGGCCAAGTGTGATTGGACACACAAGGAATTTGTCTTTGGTGCATATGTTCTGTGTGTACATAAAAGAAAAGATAGATTTGTCAAGAATCATAGGGTACAACACTTAATTATTGACATCAGATGCGCTTTCTGCCATGATTGTAGATTGTACAGAACAGCCTACAGTCAAAATCAGAACCAGAACCAGAACAGAACTGGAAGGGACATTGGAGGTCTTCTAGTCCAGCCCCCTGCTCAAGCAGGAGATCCTACACCATTTCAGACAAGCGGTCTTTGCTCGAAATGAAACAATTTGTGTCCATCCTTCTGCGCTCTTTTCATGGAGACTCACCATTCTTATAGACTGCAGGTCAGTCTATAAAAATGGCACCATTTTGGAGACATTTGGAGCAGTGGTGAAATCCAATTTTTTTTACTACCGGTTCTGTGGGCGTGGCTTGGTGAGCATGGTGTGGCTTGGTGGGTGTGGCTTGGTGGGCATGGTGTGGCTTGGTGGGTGTGGCTTGGTGGGCGTGGCAGGGGAAGGATACTGCAAAATCCCCATTCCCTCCCCACTCCAGGGGGAAGGATATTGCAAAATCTCTGGCCAACCAGAGGTGGTATTTTCCAGTTCTCCGAACTACTCAAAATTCCCGCTACCGGTTCTCCAAACTACTCAAAATTTCTGCTTCCAGTTCTCCAGAACCTGTCAGAACCTGCTGGATTTCACCCCTGATTTGGAGGTAATGCCAGCTTTCTGTGAATACGTGTGGCCTCTCACTTCTGACCTTCACAAGTCAGATGAGTTGTTTAAGCCTGAAATATCAAATAATTCATCCCAAGCAGATGAAATATATTTCTTGGCTTTCCATTTCTGTTAGCACCGAACTCCGGGCTAAAGCCAAGGGTGAGGTTGACGATGTCAGAAATATTTACACAATGGAGTGGAGATGTTTTGATACCCCGTCATTTAAAAATCTATCTCCATATCGATTCTGCAATGCAGGTTGGTAGAGGTACCTGAGATGGGAGCTGTAATGGAGGAGAAATAAGTTCTCAGCTCAAAAGTTTTAAACAGCCCTGAATTTATGTGTCTTGAAGTTTCATTCTTTTTCCCAAGTGAAGTTAGAGGACGAGTTCAGGAGAACATCCGAAGCTTCAAAGGGGCTCAGCAAAATTTGGTCATATGCCGTTTTGGATTGTCGCTCCCATTCAGCCATTGATCTCAGTAGGTTGTCAATGCACCTCTTGAAGTTGATCAAAGAAAGGTGACAAAGTCACAGGAGTATGATAAGAAACATGATTGCCATCAAAAGAGATTGAGTCTTCTTCTTTTTTTGTGATTCTGGTCATCTCACTTGGGAAAATCTGAATGGCCTCTCTCCTCTAAACAGATGTCCTTCAAAAACTCGGCTGTGAGAGTTTATTTTCTTTTCTTTCTTTCTTTCTTTCTTTCTTTCTTTCTTTCTTTCTTTCTTTCTTTCTCTCTCTCTCTCTCTCTCTCTCTCTCTCTCTCTCTCTCTCTCTCTCTTTCTATTTGGTCTGCCAAACTCATCCAGGTGGCGCAGTAGTTTGAATGCAGTATTGCAGGCTAATTCTGCTGACTGCCAATTGTCAGCTGTTCGGCAGTTCGATTCTCCCCCCCCCCCCCCCCGGCTCAAGGTTGACTCAGCCTTCCATCCTTCCAAGGTCGGTAAAAGGAGGACCCAGATTGTTGAAGGCAACATGCTGACTCTGTAAACCAGTTAGAGAGGGCTGTAAAGCACTATGAAGCGGTATATAAGTCTGCTATTGCTTGGGAAGGGAGGGAAGGAAGGAAGGAAGGAAGGAAGGAAGGAAGGAAGGAAGGAAGGAAGGAAGGAAGGAAGGAAGGAAGGAAGGAAGGAAGGAAGGAAGGAAGGAAGCCATAGTGATGCATTTGTTACAATGCAATGTTGCAGGCTTATTCTGCCAACTGCCAGCAGTTCGATTCTCACTGGCTCAAGGTTGACTCAGCCTTCCATCCTTCCGAGGTGGGTAAAATGAGAACCCAGATTGTTGGGGGCAATATGCTGAACTCTGTAAACCACTTAGAGAGGGCTGTCAAGACTGTGAAGTCTAAGTCTAAGAGGTATTGCTATTATGCTTATAAATAATTCAAGGTGGCAAATATACCTCATATTACTTCTCCTGTTTTCCCCATGACAACAGTCCAGTGGGGTGGCTTGAACTGAGAGAGGGAGAGAGACTGGCCCCAAGTCACCCAGCAACCAACTTGAACTGCTTGTTCCCGTGCTGGTAAAATAGATAGAAGTTAATATAAAATGGCTGATTTAAGCCACAAGCAGCTCTGCTCCTGACACCATTAGTGAAACAGGCAGGGACATCCGTTGCCTGTTGCACACAAGGCATGTAGTTTGGAGCTGCGACAGAAACAGTGCCCGGTAAACGCCGACTTGCACCCCGAGCTTTTCTTAAAAATGTCATTCTGTCAGGGAGAACAGAACAGCATCTTCAGACGCGCCTGTCTGGCTTGTTGTTTGAAGACAGAAGGTTGGCTGTACATTATTAATCAAGTGTCTCTCCTGGAGTCAGATGCTTGGATCTGGATGACAGCTACTCTAAGGCCGGTCTGGAAAACAATGCAAAGAGTAATTAAGTCGCGTGACCCCAGGAATTGGGGAGATTTAATTATGCTGCATCTGTTTTGAGCTAAGGGGCGTTGAGCTGAAATACCCCGATTGCCCCTTGAGTGCCTTTGGATGTTATAAATAGAAACAGTACTTTTTTTAAAAAACGAATTATCTTTAGAAGCATGCCTGGATAGGTTCTGCAAAAGGTAAATGTAAATCAATACTCTCTGGTCTGGGCAAATTCCTGATTACCTGGCCCACAATTCCCTCTTCTGTGGTTGGATAACTTTCCCACGGCATGTCCAACACGGCGAAGCAAATTCTCCCCTGTGAAATGCAGCTTTTTCTATCCAGATGCTTCTCACGTCCCACTGTTGCAACAAACGAATTGTATTGTAGGTGGAATATAGCATAGGCTTACCGTATATTAAGGGTGACCCAGTTTGGTGTTGGGGTTAAGAGGCTGACCTGGAAACCAGGAGAAGGTAAGTTCTAGTCCTGCCTTTATCGGGCATGAAAGCCAGCTAAATTAATTTGGACCAATCACGGGGAGTCTGTGACTTCTAGTTCTGCTTTTGCATGAAAGCCAGGTGGGTGACTTTGGGCCAATCATCAGGAGATGGTGAGTTCTAGTCCCGCTTTAGGCACCAAAGCCAAATACATTAATTTGGTCCAATCATGAGGAGGCAGTGAATTCTAGTTCTGCTTTAGCATGAAAGCCAGCTGGGTGACTTTGGGCCAATCACCATGTTAAGGGAAGAATATTCCCGTAGAGGCGACATCTGGATCTTTTACTTGGAATTCAAACACTTAGAAATAAAACCGAGATTAAATGTCTAATAGAAAATATTTATTTCAGTATAAAAACAAGATAAAACAATAAATCTACATCTTTGCTAAGTAACACGACCATTCAGGTCAGAAGACAAGGCAGAAGTGATTAATGGTGGATTAGGAATGTAGACATGCACAGACATCATATCACGTGTTCTGCTTGTATTGGAAAGTACCATCATATTAAGAATAGGGGTGCATCACCCTGCATAGATTCACAACTGACAATATTCACATCGTGACACACCAGGAAGCTGTGAATTCTAGTTCTATCTTGGCCATGAAAGCCAACTCGGTGACTTTGAGGAAATCACCAGGAATCAGTGAATTCTAGTTCTGCTTTAGGCATGAAAACCAGCTGGATGATTTTGGGCCAGTCTCCTCTCTCACACACACACCTACCCCACAGGGTTGTTGTTGTGGGGAACAAGGGAAGGAGGAAGGAGTTATGAATGTCATCTTGAGTCATTTATAAAGTAATGAAGACGGGATAAACATCTAATGAATAAATAAACAAGACATGGCTAAATGAAAATTCCGTTGCCTTGATTGAAACATCAGAACTCAAATCAGAGGTTCGGATCAGACCTCACCAATCTGTGCTCCACTGTGGGGCTGAATTTCTAGAAAGACTAAACTCTTGGGAGCTGAGTCTCTCCGTAAAAGATATTCCTAGAAAGGAGGAATCCCAAACAAGATGGTCTTCAGAGAGAGCATCACAACAAGCATTAAAAAAATAATTAGTCTCTCTGGTGCCTTAAAGCCCGAGACCGTCCAACTAGAGGGAGTATTTATTTCTCTTTTCCCCTCCTCTTTTTTTCCTCCAGCTCCTTCACTTTGGCCTGCTTATAATCTCTGTCTCTCTGTCTCTCTGTCTCTGTCTCTGTCTCTGTCTCTGTCTCTCTCTCCCTCTCTCCCTCCTTCCCTCTCTCCCTCTCCCTCTCTCTCGCTCCCTCTCTCGCTCCCTCCCTCCCTCTCTCTCTCTGTCTGTCTGTCTCTCTCTCTCTCTCTCTCTCTCTCTCTCCCTCCCTCTCTCTCTCCCTCCCTCCCTCTCTCTCTCCCTCCCCCTCTCTCTCTGTCTCTCTCTCTGTCTCTCTCCCTCCCTCTCTCCTTCTCTCCCTCCCTCCCTCCCTCTCTCTCTCCCTCCCTCCCTCCCTCCCTCTCTCTCTCCCTCCCTCCCTCTCTCTCTCTCCCTCTCTCCCTCCCTCCCTCCCTCTCTCTCTGTCTCTCTCTCTGTCTCTCCCTCCCTCCCTCCCTCCCTCTCTCTCTCTCTCTCTCTCTCCCTCCCTCCCTCCCTCTCTCTCTGCTGTTATGTTTTGGGTAGCAGGATTAAATAGCCTCCTTGGTATACAAGCAGTGAAAAGAAGATTTAATTCTCCCCAGTGGACCTACACATCCGTCCCCTTCCTTCTATTCTCTTCCATTTCTCTTCTCCTTCTATATTCAGAATAACAGAGTTGGAAGGGACCTTGGAGGTCTTCTAGTCCAACCCCCTGCTCAGGCAGGAAACCCTAGACCATTCCGGACAAATGGCTGTCCTGTCTCTTCTTGGAAACCTCCAGTGTTGGTTAATTGTTCTCACTGTCAGGAAATTTCTCCTTAGTTCTAGGTTGCTTCTCTCTTTGATTAGCTTCCAATCCACTTGCCTTCAGGTGCTTTGGAGAATAGTTTGACTCCCTCTTCTTTGTGGCAACCCCTCAAATATTGGAACACTGCTATCATGTCTCCCCTGGTCCTTCTTTTCATTAAACTACACATTCCCAGTTTCTGCAACCGTTCTTCGTATGTTTTAGCTTCCGGTCCCCTAATCATCTTGGTTCTCCAAGAAATAGGTTTACTACAAAATGGGTTTGCCACGTTGTGTTTCCACCAGAAGCTGTGTTTCGAAGACCACCATGTGGCTCACACCTGCCACCCCCAATATGCACAGCCTGGGAGCCAATCTTTGCATCTTTAGAGACTCGGGCAGGCAAATTTTAATTAACCCCAAAGGTGCCACAGAGATAATGTGGATATATATGCACACAGAGAGAGAGACACAATCACCTGGGATTTATGCAATTCAGCTTTCTAGCTCCCAGCAACACCTGCATAAAAAAACATTCAGGGTAGCAAACAATTACAATGGTCTTCCTCAAATTATTATTATTATTTTTGTTTAAAAAAAGAATGCATTGTAATGGACAGCCTCTTCCTTAAGAATTGCAGAATCTTGAACCTGTGTGTCATGCTTTGCTGGACCCATTTGCTGTTTCTTTTTTGCTAATTTGGGGTTATTTTGTGGATTTGCACATGGCGAGTAAATGCAAAGGGGTTTGCAAAATTCAAATAACATCAAATGATAGCATCCGTGCCAACATCTGCTGGCTTTCAGCAAAAAAAAAAAAAAAGACAGACAGACAGACTGACGGAATGTTAAATCCAATCTCTTTTTGACATCTGACATTTTTTTTAATGAGGAAAGAGGAGAAACAATTGGAAGAATAGAAAAGAAGTAAGGAATCAAATACTGTTTGTTTCCAGTTTATATACGTCAACTTCAGAAAGTGTTTGCCTTCAAAGTCTAATCTATTCAGTTCTGCAGGATTATTCAAACCTGGACCCAGACTGAGATATATATTTTAATAATTTCTTTGAATTTAAATAACAGAATAGTAGAGTTGGAAGGGACCTCGGAGGTCATCTAGTCCAACCCCCTGCTCAAGCAGGAGACCCTATACCACTGATGGCGAACCTTTTTTGGTTCGTGTGCCAAAAAGGGGGGGGATGCGTGGGATCACGTGTGTGCGTGCCCACACCCATAATTCCATGCACCCCTGCGCATGCGCGTATGACCCCCCCCACTCCCAGCATGCAATGGCACGCCCATTTTTTGCTCTCTCCAGGCTTCTAGGAGCCTGGGGAGGGCGAAAAAGGCCTTCCCACCCCCTCTGGAGGCTGGAAACAGCCTGTTTCCTGACTCCCAGTGGGCCCAGAAGGCCCGAAAATCAGCCGGCCAGTGCGCACATGCGCGCCAGACCTGAGCTCGCGTGCCCACTGATATGGCTCCGCGTGCCACTTGTGGCACCCGTGCCATAGGTTCGCCATCACGGCCCTATACCATTTCAGACAAATGGTTGTCCAATCTCTTCTTGAAAACTCCAGTGATGAAGCACCCACAACTTCTGGAGGCAAGTTGTTCCACTGATTAATTGTTCTCACTGTCAGGAAATTTCTCCTTAGTTCCAGGTTGCTTCTCTCCTTGATTAGTTTCCACCCATTAGTTCTTGTTCTACCTTCAGGTGCTTTGGAGAATAGGTTGACTCCCTCTTCTTTGTGGCAGCCCCTGAGATATTGGAACACTGCTCTCATGTCATCCCTGGTCTTTCTTTTCACTAGACTAGACATACTCAATTCCTGCAACCGTTTTTGTGATCCAGACATAGGCAAACCTTGGTATATGGTAGACTGGACATTTTATGGCCTGTGGTCCACATGCTGCCTGCAGGTTGTCCCTGGCTGGCTGGTAACAGTCGCGGGAGGGGGGCAGTGGCAGGGGTCAGGGGGCCAGGGCCAGGGCAGCGGTGGCAGGGGTGGGGCACAGGGGTGGGTTCCGGTTTTCTTCGCTGCCGGTTCGCTCAGTCACACGCCGTGCGGGCTCGCACACATGCGCACTGCTAAAAACACAGATGGCGGCACCGTAGGCGCTGCTGAGAGAGCCAGTTCAGGGGCGTGGCAGGCCTCGGTTGCCGGTTCCAGTGACCCAGGCCATCAAGTTACTACAGGTTCTATAGAACCAGTCCGAACTGCGAGGAACCCACCTCTGGTGGGGCAGCAAGGGTGGGACAACAGCCTTCATAACAGTCCTAGTTTGTCATCTATATCTATATCTATATCTATATCTATATCTATATCTATATCTATATCTATATCTATATCTATATCTATATCTATCTATCTATCTATATCTATATCTATATCTATCTATATCTATCTATCTATCTATCTATCTATCTATCTATCTATCTATCTATCTATCTATCTATCTATCTATCTATCTATCTATATAATTTTTATTGAGTTATTTACATTTAAAAACAAAAAAACCCCACATATACAAGAAATAAACAAAACAATACAATACAATACAATACCATACAACTACACTACATAACCTCTAGAGTTATAATACAGCAATTTATATCAACAGTAAATTCATGCTTATGTGATCTTTTTCATTAACATATTCAATTATTATTCATAACAGTCCCAGTTTCTCATGTGGCTCGTTGGGAAAACAAAGAAAAAAACACTTCTAAATACGTGATGGTTGCCAAATGTCTGGATTTTAATCAGGTGATCATGAGGCTGCTGCAATAGTCATAAGTGCAAGGACCAGTATAAGTTACCTTTTTCACACCATTGCAACTTTGAAGACTAAACAAATGGTTGTAAGTTGAGGATTACCTCTCCCTGTCTCCTTCTCTCTCTCCTTCTCCCTCTCTCTCTCCCCCCTTATCTCTCTCTCTCCTTTTCTCTCCCTCTCTCCTTTTCTCTCCCTCTCTCCCTGTCTCCTTCTCTCCCTCTCTCTCTCACTCCCTGTCTTCTCTCTCTCTCTCCATCTCTCCCTCTCCCTCCCTCTCTCTCTCTCCCTCTCTCTCTCTCTCTCTCTCTCTCTCTCTCTCCCTCTCTCTCTCCCTCCCTCTCTCCTTCTCTCTCTGTGTGGAATGTGTGCATGTTTCTGTGTGTGTGTGCATGCAGTTTTAAAAAAGCAAAAACATATTTGGAGCTGAGCATATTATTGAAAGACTTGGGGAAATATGAATCTGAATATATCTGCCATGCATATATGGTTTTGAAGGTCAGTCTTATAAAGGCGGCTGTTCGCAATCAAATTTCATACGCAGGTATGTAGAGCCATTCTCATAAAACTGACAACCTCAGGGCAGCGGAGGGCACGGGAAATGATGGGATTTGATAAGCTTATATCAAACATATATTAGGAGGTTGTCCTGCGCAAGGTGGCACATATATAATCTTTCTGCAAGGCTGGGCTGGGAACAGAAAGGAAAGTCCAAAGCCAAAGAGCCTAAATGTTGACAGTGTCCAGTTTGACTCTGATCCAATTTGGATCATTAATTCAATTGAGAATTGTTGATCGAGTTTGAGTTCTTGAATTGCCTACTTGAATCAATGCAATCTGACTGTTTGATTAAACTTTCATATTAAATTTGCTATATTATTTTAAAACACGGCTGGATTTTATATTTTTTTAAAAAAACCATTAGGGAGTAAATCCTTGATAACAGAAATGGTAGAGCTAATTTGGCTTGAAATCCTCACAATTCCCAATAAGATTGAAGAGCAGATCAAAATGGTGTAAGTCAAAATGGTACCTGGATAGATAGATAGATAGATAGATAGATAGATAGATAGATAGATAGATAGATAGATAGATAGATAGATAGATAGATAGATAGATAGAGATAGATAGATAGATAGAGAGAGAGAGAGAGAGAGAGAGAGAGAGAGAGAGAGAGAGAGAGAGAGAGAGAGAGAGAGAGAGAGAGAGAGAGAGAGAGAGAGAGAGAGAGAGAGATAGAGAGATAGAGAGATGGATGATAGATGGATGATAGAGAGAGTGAGAGAGAGAGAACGATAGAGAGATAGAGGGAGATATATAGAGAGAGAGATGAGAGAGAGAGAGAGAGATGATGGATGACAGATGGATGATAGAAGGATGATGGATGGATGGATGATAGGGAGAGAGTGAGAGAGAGAGAGAGAACGAGAGAGAGAGAGAGAGAGAATGAGAGAGAGAGAGATGATGGATGACAGATGGATGATAGATGGATGATAGATGGATGATGGATGGATGGATGGATGGATGATAGGGAGAGAGTGAGAGAGAGAGAGAGAGAGAGAACGAGAGAGAGAGAGAGAGAGAGAGAGAGAGAGAGAGAGAGAGAGAGAGAGAGAGAGGAGAGAGAGAGAGAGAGAGAGAGAGAGAGAGAGAATATATAGACAGTCAGACATAAAAATTGCTTTCTTACCCTTATGGATGGTATGTCTCTACCTCAATCTCAGGTACACACACACACACACACACACACACACACACACACACACACACACACACACACACCTATAAATATAAAATACAAAATTCAAACAATCCCAATAAGACTGAAGACCAGATAAAAATTGTGCAAATCAAAAAGGTCCATGGATGGATATTTTAAAAACTTCCACCTCACTCCTATGGGTATTACGGCCTGTTATGTTTCTTTGTCATAGACAGGTCGATGTACACACACACACACACACACACACACACACACATACACACACACACACAAATATTAAATCCAGAATTCCTAATCCCCAAAGAGCTTCTTATCCCAGGATTTGGGAAAAGAGCCAAATCTCCAGGTTTCACTTTAAAAAAAAATGTCAGGGACATTTCGTAGTTCCGATAAGACGTGAGATTTTTGGCAGTTGAGCAAGAGAAACCATAAACAACACATGAAATAAGCAGCTTTCTTTTATTCCCTCCAGGCTTCCACAAATCAGAAAAATGCATCCATATTTCCCTGTCTGAAAAGCTTTAATCAGAAGGGGAGAACATTGTCCTGACACCAGACAGATTCTTTTCTTAATGGGATAGAGGCTAAGCATAGCATCCAACTTGCAAAATGTGATTTAATTTGGAAGAAAACAGCTCTACGCTCTTCTGTTCTTCCGTTGAGTTGATCGTTCACCCAAGACAGGAATGGCAAACTGGATTTCTTCCAGGGCCAGATCAGCGTTGTAGTTCGCTTCCGTGGGCCGGGGGGTGGGGGGTTACAGATGGGATGGATGCTGCCCCTTGTGCCCCATTTTCGGCCTGGACAGCCTCCTGTAGCACTTTGCCGGCCAAAACATGGTGCAGGGGGGCCCGTTTTTGGCCTCCATGGCCTCGTGCAGCAGTCTGCCAGCCGAAAACGGGCCACGGGGAGGCTGCCTGTTTTTGGCTGGCAGAGTGCTCATCTTCCTCCTTCTCCTCTTCTTCCTCCTCCTCTTCCTCCTCCTCCTCTTCCTCCTCCTCCTTCTCCTCCTCTTCCTCCCCTCCCTCTTCCTTCTCTGCCACTTCCTCCTCCTCTTCCTCCTCCTCCTCCTCTTCTTCTTCCTCTTCCTCCTCCTCCTCCTCTTCCTCCTCTTCCTCCTCCTCCTCCTCTTCCTCCTCCTCCTCTTCCTCCTCCTCCTCCTCCTCATTTGTATTAGCCTAAAAGACCCCCAAAGAAAAATCATAAAACCTTTTAAAACATGGGTATTCAACCTTGGCAATTTTAAGAGTTGTGGACTTCAACTTCCAGAAAAAAAACAGTCAAGATCCAGATTGGGGACAGCACATTCCCAAAAAAGGGGGTCTATCTATGTGATCATCTCAAGAGTTGACGCAAAAGTCATGGGACATAATCTTCTGAAGTCCAGTCCTACGTATTTCCTATCCCCTGCTCTAAAATAATATTTTCCCCTATAACACAGCATTGTTTCTGCTGTGGGTGTGTTTGGTTCTTGGCTGTTGTGAAGCAATCACATTGCAAGTGACTCCTGACTCATGGCAACACTTCTTGACTTGGCATTTTTCACCACCATCACACTTGAAGGAAAGCCATGAGGTGCAGGAACAGCCTGTGGGAGCTGCTACTAATCTCAATATGCTCATCAATCAGGCTCAAATGACTCGAGCCTTTGATGACTTCAAATGTGTGAAAAATCACAACTCGCAAAGCCTTGAGAACTGTAGTCCTGACCCAATTGGTGGTCAACATGTTGAAGGAGGGTTGAAGTACAAGCCATGTTACACTCTTTGCATCTAATTTGCAAGAATCTTTTGACTGGATCAAGGCAGGGGTGGCATGCGGCGGGATGATATGGTTTCTAATTAGTTTGTACCAACAGCAGAACTTCCTCCTGGTTCAAATAAGAGCAAGTGATGATAATTTAACAAAGTTGGAAGGGACCTTGGAGGTCTTTTAGTCCAACCCTCTGCCTAGGCAGGAAACCCTACACCACTTCAGACAAATGGTTATCTAATCTCTTCTTAAAAGCTTCCAGTGTTGGAGCGTTTACAACTTCTGGAGGCAAGTTCTTCCACTGATTAATTGTTCTCACTGTCAGGAAATTTCTCCTTAGTTCCAGGTTGCTTCTCTCCTTGATTAGTTTCCATCCGTTGCTTCTTGTCCTGCCTTCTGGTGCTTTGGAGAATAGATTGACTCCCTCTTCTTTGTGGCAGCCCCTCAAATACTGGAACATTGTTATCAAGTCTCCCCTAGTCCTTCTTTTCATTAAACTAGACATACCCAGTTCCTGCAACCGTTCTTCATATGTTTTAGCCTCCAGTCCCCTAATTATCTTTGTTGCTCTTCTCTGCACTTTCTAGAGTCTCAACATCCTTTTTACATTGTGGCAACCAAAACTGAATGCAGTATTCCAAGTGTGGCCTTACCAAGGCATTATAAAGTGGTATTAACACTTCGCGTGATCTTGATTCTATCCCTCTGTTTATGCAGCCTAGAACTGTGTTGGCTTTTTTGGCAGCTGCAGCACATTGCTGGCTCATATTTAAGTGATTGTCCACTAGGGTTCCAAGATCCCTAAGTAGTTAACACTGGAAAGAAGGACCTCAGTTTCTATCAGGGGAAAGGCTCTCAAGAACTCTATACACAGAACTGCAAAAATTTTGGATCCATCCATGTTTCCACATATGTCTCGTTATGAGGTCCTCGGTGCTCTTTGAGCTTGGTTGTTTTCTTGGAGATGTTTCATGACCCAACTAGGTAACATCATCAATGCTAAATGTCTGTGGAGATTCTCAGTCATCCAGGTCATGGTTGTCCAATTTCAGAAAGTCCAGTTGCCTCTTGAAAAAGCACCTTTGGGATGATCATCAATGCTAGAATGAAGTGCTATTTACTCTATGTCTCCCTTCTAGCGTTGATGTTACCTAGTTGAGTCATGAAACATCTCCAAGAAAACAGCCAAGCTCAAAGAGCACCAAGGACCCTACAGTTGTCCTCTTCTTCCTCCTCCTCTTCTCCTCCATTCCACAAACCCCATTCCCTTTTAGCACTGATGAGGTTACCTTGGTAGGTAATGAAACGTCTGCAAGAAAACCACCAAGCTCAGAGAGCATCAAGGACCCCGCAGTTCAACCTTGAGCTACAAATATTCTCTTATTAATAAATCTCATTGCATCATTTCTTTTCTCAAATCCACAAAGTCATTCATACATTTTTATTCTAGGCTCCCACTATTCAAAGGAACCAAATAAGAAATGGAAAACATGTCTACAAGTAGAAGAACATGCCTAACCTTTTGTGTTTTTACGTCACTTGGGTCCAAGAAGAATGACATGGAATAGATGGCGCTAAGGTGTTCCATTTGCTAAATACTAAATATCAGCTCTAATGTCCTTGCAATGCCAGAAGAATATCTCTGATTTTCAAAGTTTTCTACCAGGATATATAAAGTGGATTCAGAAGTTTTATACTCCTTGGATGGACTACCTTTCTGGCCTCTGGGAAATTTCACTGAGGTCATCCACATTTTCAACCATCCAAAGTCTACTTGAGTTGCACATCACGTTCCGTGGGGTAATGACTTAGAGATTGGCAAAAACCCTTTGAGAGTTTTTTTTGTCTTCTGCTAATCTTATCAAGGTGTTTCAGGTTCCTGTAGAACTCCTCTAATTATACCCCTATCAAACCGCCTCCACTTTCACCTAATGACATGAGGGACATCAATATCTCCTTTTTTTCTTTTTTTTTCTTTTTTCTTTTCTTTTTTTGTCTCCGATCCCGACTTCCTGCCTTACTGTAAGGAGAAGGATCTAAATTTTGGTGTGCCTCTGATGAATTCCGTTCATGTCCAGAATTTCAAGGTGCCTCTTCTGTATGGCACGCGCATATTCCTCAAATAGAATCTGATGTTTCGCTAATAGATTACGATGGGAGTTAATAAGATCAAATTAGGCCCGATCATACTACATTAGGACACGTCACGTCAAATTAGGTAACTTGAAGAGTTGTAGTGAGGCATGGAGGACAATTCTCCCATCCACCCCCCAAAAAATAAGTTCTCTGGGCAAACAAGCAGATATCAGACTGAAAAGTTTGGCAGGATCAGTTGAAGCCTCTGCTTAACTTCTGGAACACAGTCGTTTTCTTGGTGATCTGCTGGTTCCAGAACCATCCCAGGCTTCGAACATGGAGATCTGGAGTCATTGATTCCACGTTAAATCATCCGTGGAATTATTGACCAGAGAAGCAAAAGGTGAAGGTTTCCATGTCCAGTCATGTCAGACTCTTAGGGGCAGTACTAATCTCCATTTCTTGGCCGAGACAGCCAGTGTTGTCCAAAGACGTTTTCCATGGTCACGTGGCCAGCATTACATTATTTTCTAATTCTGTATCTTCGTCTCACATTTTCTCTTTGATTTTCTATCGTTAGTCCATTTATACCACTTTTCCCATATTTTGTAATAGTCTGAGTCCTTTTGTCCTCTAAGTTCTATGGTTAATTTGTCCATTTCTGCACAATCACATATCTTCTTGATTATCAAATTTTCGATGGGTGTATTAGGGTTCCTCCAGCATCGCGCGTACGCGATCCTAGCAGCTGTTGTGATGTGTAAAATCAGATACTTGGTACTTTTATCGTATTGCCTTTTAAATATACCTAATAAAAAAAGTTCTGGGGTAGATTCTATTGTTGTTCCTATTATTTCATGTAGCCAATTATGTATCTTTGTCCAATATTTCTTCGCTTCGGGACACGACCATCACATGTGAAAGAAGGTGCCTTGCTCTTTTTTGCATTTCCAACAGATTGAATTTGAATTTGGATATATTTTAGCCAATCGTGCAGGGGCCAAATGCCAGCGATAGAACATTTTATAATGATTTTCTTTATATGATGCCGATTTTGTTATTTTATAGTTTCTATTCCAGATTTGTTCCCAGTCAGCCAAGTGTATATTGTGTCCCACATTTTTCGCCCACGCAATCATTGACCCTTTTTTACCATCAGCACGTTTTATTGTGCTCTGACAAAAACTTCCTGGTGAAATAAGGCAAATCTTAAACAGGCTGAGAAATTTTTTTTTCCCTTTTCGTACTTTCATCTGGTGTGTGAAAAATGGTGCTGTTTTGCAGGCAGTTTTAGGAGAATGGTCCACATGTTAGCTGTGATATAGAACTGTGTAATGTAACCCTAGAGATGTGCTTATGTAAATATTTATAGCACATTCCTCCACAATCTTCTCTTTGGTAGTCCTCACCCATTAATTCATCTTTAAAAGAAAAAAGTGAGGAACGGAAACTGTGGAAAGAGGAAAAGAAGAAAAGCAAATATACAGCCGGTCTTCAACTTATGATGGCAATTGGGCTTGGAAAGGAAGCCAGTTGGAGACTTTCCCAGAATTCCCTTGCCTCTGCTGCTTCTGGCATCTTTGCTATGGCTTGGCCACCCACTCCATAGCCTGCTATCAATCCCCTATTAAACAAAGCTTATTTTTTCTGTTTCTAATCACTGCCTTGTCTCGCACTTTTATATCAAACGTAAAGCTCCCCATAGCGTAATTTCCTCCTTCTATCTTCGCGCTGTCATTGTCTTGCTCTCTTGGTCTCTCCACATCATCTTGGAATAATTTCTTCTTTAGCATCAAATATGATCTTGTTGGAAATGTCGGCTTCTCCTGGAAAGCTGTCCCCCAGGATGGTTAATTAAAACATCTCCATGAAATAGATCGGGCCGACCTGAAAACACACCGTGGAGCAAAATGCCTCCATGAGAATCCCTTCAAAGTATCCCCGTTGTCATTGTGGTGGAACAAAACCAAAAAAAAAGTATTAAACACGTGGGCTTCAATCGTGTTTACTAGATGGAGAAGTTTACAATGTGGAGAAGTTTACTATAGAATAGAATAGAATTCTTTATTGGCCAAGTGTGATTGGACACACAAGGAATTCATCTTTGGTGCATATGCTCTCCGTGTACATAAAAGAAAAGATACATTTGTCAAGAATCATGAGGTACAACACTTAATGATTGTCTATATGGAGAAGGAGAGATTTCCTGACAGGGAGAACAATTAATCAGTGGAATGGCTTGCCTTCAGAAGTTGTGGGTGCTCCAATACTGGAGATTTTTAAGAAGAGATTGGACAACCATTTGAAATGGTGCATAGGGTCTCCTGCTTGAGCAGGGGGTTGGACTAGAAGACCTCCAAAGTCCCTTCCAACTCTGCTATTCTGTTAATTAATCAGTGGAATGGCTTGCCTTCAGAAGTTGTGGGTGCTCCAATACTGGAGGTTTTTGAGGAGAGACTGGACAGCCATTTGTTATCTTGTCAACTATCTATCTAACCAACTTTCTAACTCTCTTATTTGTTATAAGTTAACCAGAGTCAAGGTGCTCTAAGGAAGCTTTCAAAACCTTTAGGTCTAGTCTTCCAATACTTGAGGGGCTGTCACACAGAAGAAGAGATTGACTCATTCTCCAAAGCACCTGAGGCAGCGGTGGGTTGCTCTTGGTTTGGCCCGGTTCTGCGAACCGATAGCAGTGGCAGTGGGAGACTCCGCCCACCCACCCGGGACGCTTCTGCACATGCGCAGAAGCGTCGCACCCACACAAGCGCACACACAAACCGGAAGCAATGGGTTTTAGAACCCACTACTGAACTGAGGGCAGAACGAAAAAGTAACGGATGGAAACGTATCAAAGAGAGATCCAACTTAGAATTAAGGAGAAATGTCCTAAAAGTGAGAACAGTTAATCAGTGGAATGGCTTGCCTCCACAAGGGTGCTCCATCACTGGAGGTTGTGAAGAAGAGATTTGGACAACCATTTGCCCGGAATGGTATAGGGCCATGATGGCGAACCTATGGCACGCATGCCACAGGTGGCACGCGGAGCCATATCTGCTGGCACGCGAGCCGTTGCCCTAGCTCAGCTCCAACGCGCATGTGCGCACCAGCGGCCAGCTGATTTTCGGCTCGTGTGGAGGCTCTGGGAGGGCGTTTTCGGCCTCCGGAGGGCCTCTAGGGGGCGGGGGAGGCCGTTTTTGGCCTACCCAGGCTCCAGGGAAGCCTCTGGAGCCTGGGAAGGGCGAAAAACAGACCTACCAGGCCCACCAGAAGTCGGGAAATGGGGCAGCGGGGGAGGGGGGTCGTGCGCACATGCACAGGGGTAGCATGCACATGCACAGGGGCAGAGCTCATGGAGGGCATTGAATTATGGGTATGGGCACATGCACACGCACAATAGCGTGCACTTGTGCGCTTTCGGCACCCGAGGAAAAAACCATTCATCATCACTGGTATAAGGTCTCCTGCTTGAGCAGAGGGTTGGACTAGAACATCTCTGAGATCCCTTCCAACTCATTCTATTAATAAATAGAACTACTATCTATTTAATTCATTTAAGGCTGTGATTCCTCAGAGAAGGTGTAATGGGTATAATGAAACCAAGGACATTCATATACTACATAACTGAGAGAATTAATCTTGTCCCCCTACCAAACCGGGGCTTTCACCCAAAGCTTCTCCCCAACTTTCTCCCCACCTCAGATCGACCGGAGACATGTCCTTGAAGAATACTCAAAAGCTTCTTCTGATGCAAACTGGAGAATGATGGGCATTGTGTAGCAGGATCTGGTGTCATTTGCAAGCTGCATTGGTTGTGAGTTGACGTCTAGATGCTATTCAAGTTACTGGATAATACCTAAAAGCACTTCATGGCTTGGAATCCAGATAT
Source organism: Diadophis punctatus similis (assembly GCA_023053685.1). Classification (NCBI taxonomy): domain Eukaryota; kingdom Metazoa; phylum Chordata; class Lepidosauria; order Squamata; family Dipsadidae; genus Diadophis; species Diadophis punctatus. The sequence goes on from JALIGW010000168.1 coordinate 286,995, forward strand.
TTGAGTGATTTCAACACGCAAGGACTGGTCGTCACTGTTTTTGGTGCCGTTGTAAGTTTGAAGGGTCATTGAACGAATCAAGGACCATACATTAAGTTGCAGTTCAGAATATTGATTGCTCAAGCCCATGTCCCAAAATCAATTAAAGTTCAACACTAAATTGGGACCAGATTAAGAATCAATTAAATTCAATAGGAGCTGGATTTAGACTATTTGTGGGAGTGTAATGACTCTAGGCTGATGACCCTTTTAACTCCACCACCCGCCATCTCTGCCTGCTCTTCTCCTACATGGACTACCTGTAACCTAAAAGACAGGGTTACAATACTTCAGCTACCGAGTGTGTCACTTTTAATACAACTCCTCTTAACCACCACTTGATAAACGCCATGCTTGCAAAGAGCATCTGTAAGGAGTATGAACCTCTGCACGCTCTTGCTTGGATTATGGTAGCTATCTTTCCCCATCTAGACCTTCGCGGGATCTGTCTGGATACCTCGCAAATTATTCTCTGTTTAGCCATTTTGTGGAAAACTGCCAAGTGCTCTCACAATTAACGTCAATCATTCTGTTGGTTTGCTATGATGTGAACATCTGTCCTCGGGCAAGTAGATCACTCCAGGCTTCTCCATAAGAAGAAGAGATACATTAACGAAGGGCTGCATCTGGAAACATGAAAGAAAGCTGGTTATCTTTGCTCAAGGGATGGTTAATGTTCTGCTGTTCCCAAGGTCAGGGAGATCATCCGTGTAAATAATGTTGAGCCTTCTAATGTGCTTGCAGTGGTCGAGTCTGGTCCTAGATGTCACGCTGGGGTGTATGGGGTGCTCAGGGAGGGGTAGCTCCTCTGGTGTAGGGGCATGTCGTGTCCTTTTACGGCAGCTCATTTTAGGGCAGCTTTTAGGGCAGCTCGTTCACCTTTGGTCCCCACCTGTCACTCAGCTCTCACCTGTGGCTCCTAGCAGCTGTAGCATGCGCAGCGGCCACACCCCGGGCAACAGCTTCGACAGGCTGGCCAAACCAGGTTGAGAGTAGCCGTTGGGTCATCGACCTTCGGTGAGATAGGGTCTTGTCTATCCCGAGCATGTGAAGACAGATTCTGGCGGACTGAGCGGATGAAACCTACTAGAATAGGACAACGGTCATGAAGGCGGTCTCTGCAAGCGATGTGGCACGCTAAGAGCACTGCAAGACACGAAAGACGCCCTGGTCAACCACTGCGCCCAGCCCATCTCCAACTGTCTCGACTCTTGTCCTGCTATTGGAGCAAGATGGAATCTGGGAAGAGAGAGTGAGGCTGACTATGCGCACCTCTCCCTTACTTCAATCCAATTCACACGCAAGTCTTGACATCCCCCCCAGATGTCAAGGTCCTCCTCAAACACGATGGACAAACATCATCAGATGTCAAGCTAGGAGGACATTCAGAGTCCATCCAGATGATAGAATGACCTGGAGAGCAAGTCAGGTAGGATACAACGGGGGGGGGGGGAACTAGACAGAACCACTGAGATTGGCATTTTAATTCCACCGTGGTGGTTCAGTGTGTCTCACTGTAGAAGTAACAGTTCTTCTGAAAGATGAACCCCGACTCACAATGTCAGAGGAAGCCTTTGTGGCTTAAGCAATTAGAAGTGCTGCTCAATAGAATCAAGGAGGAAGCCCTTGATATGTCACCTGTGGGGTGGCCTCATGTCCAGCTTTACAGAGGGCAGTCCTCCATCCAAAGGGGTCAATTCAGGAGTAGCCAAGAGAATGAATCTTGAACTTCTCGGCTGGGTGATGAGGTGACCTTCCGCTTTCCTGTTCAACCCTCAATCACAATCAGTTTGACTCCCAGGGAGGACGTCTCCAGGTTTTTGTCATGTTATAATAAAAAGTTATATGAACTGGGAGCCTGGAATGAATTATAATTTCATTTCCATCTGATTGGAAACGAGGTCTGATTAATTTCATTCTACGTGAGGCCACGTGCAGTGGGAGCCCAGGGACACTCGGCTGTCACAAATCTGTCACCAGGTTTGAGCAGGAAAAACGCAGCAGGATCTCTAAAAGCGAGGGACGTGTACACCTCATTGTGGTGTCTTCTTGTCTGATGGAGCAACCTGAACAACATTGACAAGCTGTGCTGGTTCAAAATGCAGGTTACTTCCTGGGACTGAACTTCCTTAGATGTTCTTCACTTCAACCTTCACAATTCACCCCTTGTCAGTTTACACGTGACATCTTGCCACTTTTTTTAAAAAAAGTTTTTTATTTTTACAAACATATCACATCAATGCGTGAACATTGTGGCACCTGAGTGTCATACATTCTAATACAAACAAAACTAGTAAAATTAGTCATAGTTATTACATTCAATCAACTTATGTATTTCCAATAATGATACACAATTATAATAAGTTTTATTTATTTATTTATTTATTCATTCATTCATTCATTCATTCATTCATTTAGTCAAGCATGTATTAGATAGCAGATATAAGTATAAACATGGTTATTAATACATGAAATGGATACGAATAAAAGGAGACATTAGGACAGGGACGGTAGGCACATTGGTGCGCTTATGCACGCCCCTTACAGACCTCTTAGGAATGGGGAGAGGTCTACTGTAGACAGTCTAAGGTTAAAGTTTTGGAGGTTTGGGGAAGAAACCACAGAGTCAGGTAGTGCATTCCAGGCATTGACCACTCTGTTGCTGAAGTCGTATTTTCTGCAATTGAGTTTGAAGCGGTGTACCTTAAGTTTGTATCTATTGTGTGCTCGTGTATTGTTGTGGTTGAAGCTGAAGTAGTCATTGACAGGTAGGACATTGTAGCAGATAATTTTATGTACTTCGCTTAGGTCTTAGAAGATGAAATAGATGTGGTCTCTCTTGCACTGGAATTCTGGGAGTTGAAGTCCACATGTCTTTAAGTGGCCAAGGTTGAGAAATACTGTAGGGCAGGGGTCCCCAAACTTGGCAACTTTAAGACTTGTGGCCATCAATTCCCAGAATTCTCCAGCCAGCATAGCTATTAGCAGTCCACCAGCCTGTGGCGTCTTCCATTTTGTTTCTGAGATAAAGTAAGATTATCCCATTTGGGGGAGGGGATATGTATAAGACATGTGATGGTGGTAATAGTGGTGGGTTCTTCTTCTTGCTCAAAATTAAGGAGAAAGAGGGTGACCAGACTCAGAAAGGTTGAGTGAAGGCCTATAGAATTTGAAGGGCTTCCACCAATTCTGAAGGACACACCAATTGATTTGACATCAATCTTTGGGCCGACACAGTGAATTGGAGTCTTCTTCTCATTTTTCATTACTGCTGCCCATACCTCTGAATTTTCAAGAGCTTGTCCACCTCCTCAGCTGGAATTTTGACAAAGTCCACTGAAGCTATAAAAAAATATATAATAATCATCCAAAATAAGTCTGGGCACAGATCCAGTCATCGGGGGAAGAAATGTTGAAAGGACCTCTTCTCAAGAATGATTATTTTTATCCAGTGATCTCGGGAAGAAAATGAAAAGGGATACAAGGATGAAAGGGACAGCATAACAGGTTTGGCAGAATTTTCACAGCCTGGTGTGCAAACCCCCTCCCTCCACTACCCCCTGCAAACAATTTGCATTTCTTGTCGCAAACAACTGTCCCTACTACCTGTAGTGGGTAGGCATGTTTTCTACCATGTGATTATTCCTTACATAAACATTTTGGTGTGCGTGTTTTGGGTTCTGCTGCAAAATTAAGACTCGTGTGCAATCTGGAGGATCATGGTTCTCATTTGCATATTTACAATTAGGCCAGCTTATTTACTCATGCATTCCAAACAAAAGTCTCCCACGTTCTTAACCAGCTTTTTTAAAACAAACAAGAACGAGAACAGGTTGGATTGGAACTAAGGTAAATGACAACTACAGTATATTCTGGGCTGTAACAGACAGGAACGAAAGCTACCAACATCAACTTAACCAGGGGTGAAATTAGATTTCAGGAATGCAAGATGCTTTCTGGTTTTGTCTGGATTAATTTGATACCTTCCAATGTCTGGATTGATACCTGAAAATGCAAAGGGAAAAATATTGACAAGTTACATTTGCAAAGGCATTGGTGATGGTCACAAATCTTTCTTAAAGTTGAGGAAGGAAGGAAGGAAGGAAGGAAGGAAGGAAGGGAGGGAGGAAGGAAGGAAGGAAGGAAGGAAGGAAGGAAGGAAGGAGAGGGGAAGAGGGAGGGAAGGAAAGAAGAAGGACAGGGGAAGAGGAGAGGGAGGGAGGGAAGGAAGGAAGGACAGGGGAAGAGGGGAGGGAGGGAGAGAGGGAAGGAAGGATTGGGGAAGAGGAGAGGGAGGGAGGGAAGAAAGGATAGGGGAAGAGGAGAGGGAGGGAGGGAGGGAGGGAGGGAAGGAAGGAAGGAAGGAAGGAAGGAAGGAAGGAAGGAAGGAAGGAAGGAAGGAAGGAAGGAAGGAAGGAAGGAAGGAAGGAAGGAAGGAAGGACTCCTACCTACATGGCCAAAGGCTTATTAAAGTGAGCTGCCCCTGGGGAACTCTCCATGGTACTGAACTACCCTTCTATTGGTTTCTGCTCTTGGTTTCTCATTAGCAGGAAGAGATTGTGCTGTGACTCATTTACATCAAGCTACTTGTAGATCAGAATTAGTTCCTGACAGATAAAGAGTTGAGACTTTCTCACCTGAAAAGGTGGAAATGGTTCTATGTGCTGTAAAAATCCTGTTTTTTCCGAGAAAAGCACAGTCTTGAAGAGGCCAAAACAAGGGATAAAAAGAAGTGGACTTTGAAGGTTAAGGAAGGAAGGAAGGAAGGAAAGAAGGAAGGTCAAGGGGAGGACAGAGGCCTCTCAGGAAGAAAGCAATACCCTTCCATTTTTTTTTCTAGAGTTTGACCTGGCCAAAAGGGTCCATCACATCAGCAACTTCCACCACTTGTTTTCAGATGACTCTGACTACCAAGTTGAAGGCAGTTCACTTGATAGTTCGAAGCTGGCTGGAAGAGTTGTCACTCCTTCTATTTTTAGCCTTGTTCTCCTGCCTTCAGCAGGAATTGAATGCATAGAGACATTTGGCTGGCAAAGATCTTCCCACCCATTTGTCTTTAGGGTACCATAGCCATGTGTGCTAATTTATGGAAGGCCATCCAAGGACAGCTTCTGAATAAAGAAGCACAAAGTTCTCGGATGAGAAGCAGAACAGAAGCAGAATAATAGAGTTGGAAGGGACCTTGGAGGTCTTCTAGTCCAACCCCCTGCTCAAGCAGGAGAACCTATACACCAGTGATGGCGAACCTTTTTTGGTTCGCGTGCCAAAAGGGGGGGGAATGCGGGGGATCACGTGTGTGCGTGCCCACACTCATAATTCCATGCACCCCCGCACATGCACGCATGACCCCCCTGCTCCCAGCATGCAATGGCATGCCCATTTTTCGCTCTCCCCAGGCTCCAGAGCCTTTCTAGGAGCCTGGGGAGGGCAAAAAACGGCCTCCACCCCCTCTGGAGGCTGGAAACAGCCTGTTTCCTGACTCCCAGTGGGCCCAGAAGGCCCAAAAATCAGCCGGCTGGTGCACACATGCACGCCGGACCTGAGCTCGTGTGCCCACCGATATGGCTCCGCGTGCCACTTGTGGCACCCGTGCCATAGGTTCGCCATCACGGCCCTACACCATTTCAAATGGTTGTCCAATTTCTTCTTTAAAATCTCCAGTGTTGGAACACCCACAACTTCTGAAGACATACCGTTCCACTGATTCATTGTTCTTACTGTCAGGAGATTTCTCTTTAGTTCTAGGTTGGTTCCCTCCTTGATTCGTTTCCATCCGTTGTTTCTTGTCCTGCCTTCTGGTGCTTTGGAGAATAGGTTGACCCCCTCTTCTTTGGGGAAGCTCCTAAAATATCAGAACACTGCTATCATGTCACCTCTAGACCTTCTGTTCACTAAACCAGACCATTCCTGAAACCCTTCTTTATATGTTTCAGCCTCTAGTCCCTTAATCATCTTCTTGTCTCTTCTCTTCCAGAGGAGACAGAGAAAACCCAACCGCTCGTCTTCAAGGGAAAACAAAGCCCAGCTAGCTTCTGAAAAAACAGCTTTGGGTCAACCATGACCTGGATGACTGAGAGTCGCCATAGAAGGTCAGTTGAATCTTCATTTTCAAGGATTTGCAGAGCTCCATTGAATGTCCCTTGGTCTGGAAGTCCAGAAGATCCTTTCTCAGTGTCTTAATTGCAGGAGTTTGATAAGAATTCTGCTCTCCCCGTGCCCCAATTTTCCATATCAAAGGGAGGCTTAAAAGTGTCTGATTCCACAGGGCCAACCAAACTTACTTGCAATAAAGTTTCAGTAGACTGAAGTGCTTTGAATAGAAACATCCAACTAGCCCAATCTCGGGTCTCACTTTCTCTCTGATTAACCATGTGTCTCTATTTTTTACTTTGAGGTTGTTAGGACTCTGTCCAAAAAGTTGGGTTTGCTAATATATAAAGAAGCCACAAATCAATGTTTATGTGAATATAGGTAATATTGCTTTAAAGGCATTGTAAGCTTTCTGATTACTATAAAAGGGAGCTAGAGAACAGGCTTGCTCTCCCTGCTGACTCTCTCTGCTGATTGTCTCTGCTGATTCACTGCTGATTCATTGAGTAATTGACTTCGTGTCTGTGAAAGTACTGTGAAGAGCTGCTGTGTATAGCGTAACTATCTGGATAGTATAGATCTGTTTGTTAGCTGTAATCTTTGTTCGCTAATTAAGACAAAGACAGGCTGGTAAGAAGATTCTTCATATTGACTGACTTAACGTGTATGACTTGGACTTCTTATTTGGACTTTGCTAATTCTTTGAGTAAACTATTTGCATACACTTTAAATGTATCTGTTTATTGACTGAATCATATCAACTCATATCAACTGCAACATCACGTTTCGCTGTTCACGAGCTTAAGAGCTCAAATTCCTTAACAGAGGTGGTGGTGGAGGAGGGAGATGCACCCACCCCAATCACCGAGCCTTGTTTTTTGCTTCACTCAATCCCCTCTCCAGTTGGAGCCCATGCGGGGTAGAAAAAGAAATGGAAAAATGAACCGGCCGACTTATCTGAGCTAAATGATTAATTGTTCAGAGTTTGCAGCCACGATTATGCCGGTTTGCGCCTCCTAGGTGATACTAATTAGGCTTCTTATTCTTTGGGATGTCAACATCCTAGCGGGCGCAAGAGACCCTCTGAAATGGTTTCAGAGTGGGGCCCGCGGAGAGCACCGTCTCTGTTTATTATACACAATGTCAAGTGGTATTTAATTAGCCTTAAAGAAGCTGAAAAGAGGACAACACCACTGCTAGGGAAAGCAGGAATAACTGGGCCTCCAATTCTGCCGAGGACCCCGAGTGGGAGGATTTGAGGAGATGTTTGTGTTGCTATGGTGATGGTTTTTCTACCTCTAACCCAGCCATCTCCAATTCCAAGCAGGGATGGTAGACTGTCAGGATTAATACAAAACAGGGATCCTGGCTCTTGTGCAGAGAAATCTCTGGCAGGTAGAAATTTACCCATCAGCCTGCTGAATTTCAAAGATGGAATTTGAAGGCATCTGATAGTGGTTTGTGTTCAAAAGTTGGGAGAGGCCCGTGGCTAAGGATAAACCATCAATTTCAGTTTCTCCTGAGTTTCTGATTGCTTTGGTCTTCAAACTGGTCCCTTCCGAGGTCAGTAAAATGAGGACCCAGATTGTTGGGGGCAAGATGCTGGCTCTGTAAACCGCTTAGAGAGGGCTGTAAAAACATTGTGAAGCGGCATATAAGTCTGCTATAGCTTGGGAAAGAAGGAAGGAAGGAAGGAGGGAGGGAGGGAGGGAGGGAAGGGAGGGAGGGAGGGAGGAAGGAAGGAAGGAAGGAAGGAAGGAAGGAAGGAAGGAAGGAAGGAAGGAAGGAAGGAAGGAAGGCATAATGGGACAGTTATTACAATGCAGTGTTGCAGGCTATCTTTGCCCACTGCCAGGAGTTCGATCCTGACCAGCTCAAGGCTAACTCAGCCTTCCATCCTTCCAAGGTCAGTAAAATGAGGACCCAGATTGTTGGGGGCAAGAGGCTGACTCTGTAGACCGCTTAGAGAGGGCTGGAAAGCACCGTGAAGCGGTATATAAGTCTAAGTTATTGCTATTTGTCACCTCTGAGCTTTATATTTAAAAAAAAATCACACAAATTTCTGGTTTTCTGCACTTTCCCCCTAAGGCACCCAGTTTTTGGTACAGTATCTGGTTTTGCTCCATAAAATACATTGCAAGATGTTACATTGGAAGAGGAGGAGAAGGAAGAGGAGAAGGAGGAGGAGGAGGAGGAGGAGGAGGAGGAAGAGGAGGAGGAGGAAGAGGAAGAGGAGGAGAGGAGGAGGAAAAGGAAGAGGAGGAGGAGGAGGAGGAAGAGGGGGAGAAGGAAGAGGAAGCGGAGGAGAGGAGGAGGAGGAAAAGGAAGAGGAGGAGGAGGAAAAGGAAGAGGAGGAGGAGGAGGAAGAGGAGGAGGAAGAGGAGGAGAAGGAAGAGGAGGAGGAGGAGGAGGAGGAGGAGGAGGAGGAGGTGGTGGTTGTCCTGTGGCAGGATACTGTACGTGATCTTAGTAGACATTTGATGCAGAAGCTTTAAACAATAAAATAAAGACTTTCAAATGATCTAATTCTACCAGACATTTTGCCCCACCACAATGATATATTTTTGAAGTTTTTATTTTCATTTATACAGTATATTACATAACCATATATTGGGTGGGTGGGGAGAAGAAGAAAGCCTGCTCTGTGTACTTCTTTGTGGCTAATTCTGATTTATTGTGCATTGGTGCTTGGGATGACATGGATACCTGTCACTCCTAGGACCATCTGCTAAAAGGCATCAGTATCGTTAGACGGCAGGAAGAAAGCCCCCCATAGAAAACATTTTCTCACAGCTGAACCGGGCACGGGCACAGAGCGCATATTTCTCAGGCTACCTGACACCTTAATGCAACACCCTCCGTCCAGGGTGTGAGATTTAGAGGGGATTTACATTTACCACGTGTGAGTATGCAGGCAGCTGTCTGGTTCTCCATGGCAACTATGCAAATTGGAGGGTTCTTCCTCCCACCCCCTCCCCCTTTTCTTCATTCCTTCAGAACTCACCCAAAATCCAAAAATGCAGAAATTGGGAGCGCCCGACCCAACTGATTTTCCCTGCATGCGGTTCTATTCTTATGAGAAGGGGGCAAAGAATATCATCCCACCGGATCGTGTCAGGGAACCCAGATGGATATTTGCATTTCTTTTTTTTTCAGGGCAAAGCACGCATTAGCTTGATGATACCCCAGAGGAAATTAAAAGAAGCATCCATAACGTAACATTCCCCACTCCTCTCACTCCTGAGCCTTTGGGAAAATATAAATATAAATAAAGCATTTATCCCCATCTCCCTCCCTCCCTGCCTTCAGCTGAATGCCAAATCCGAGCATGTTGGAAGCACGAAGCTCTTTAGACAGAGCTGGCATTCTACCGGTTCGTACCGGTTTGGCCGAACCGGTAGTGGCAACCTGCGGGTGGCTCTATGCCAGTGATGGCGAACCTTTTTCTTCTTGCGGTCCAAAAATGGGAGTGCATGCGCACACTAGCGTGCATGCGTGCCAACACACAACCCCCCACACACGTGCCACACTGCGCATGCGTGCATCCCCATGCATGCGTCCCTCCATTGGGCCGTTTTTTACCCTCAGGCTTTCCTGTGCGAAAAACAGCCCAACGGGCAAACTGTAAGTTTGAAAAAACAGACTTCTGGTTTGCCCGTTGGGCCATTTTTTGCACTCCGGAGGCTTCAGGGAAGCCTCCTGAAGCCTGGGGAGGGCAAAAACGGCCTTCCCCAAGGCCGAAAATCAACTGGCCAGTGCACGCTTGCGCACTGGAGCTGAAATAGGGTAACACCTTGCTTGCCCTCAGATATGGCTACACGTGCCACCTGTGGCACGCGTGCCATCGGTTCACCATCATGGCTCTACGCTGTCCTATTTCTGCATGCTTTGAAGCTGCCCGCATGCCTGCAAGCCACACGCGTGAGCAAAGTGCATGCGCGGAAGGTCGGGCGCATGCGTGGACGGGGGCGCGCTCACATTTGAGAACTGGTAGGGAAGGGAAGTGAAAACCACCTCTGTCTTTAGAGATGAAGTTCTACCATCCTCTCATCTTATCTTCACCAGTCCCAAAGATAGACTAAACAGAACCATATTGTAGTAATTTAATTCTGACCGGTGTCACTGTTCCTCAAGGTCAGACCTGGCTGAGGGTGATTGATAGCACGGGAGAGGTTTGGGGGGGAAATCCGCTTTTCTTCTTCCCTTAGAGTAGGAAATGTAAATGTCATTTACTGCTTTTCGTTTTTTAAAGATAAGGCTTTGGGGTTTTTTTCATCTACAGGTAGTCCTTGATTTATGGCCACAATCAAGCCCAAAATTTCCATGGCTAAGTGAGAGTTTCGCTTAGTGAATTTTGCACTATTTTACGAGCTTTCTTGCCACAATTGTTAAACCAATCAGTACAGTAGTTAAGTTAGTAACATCAATCGATCAGAATAGAGCTGGAAGGGACCTTGGAGGTCTTCTAGTCCAACCCCCTGCTCAAGCAGGAGACCCTATACCAGGGGTGGCCAAACTATGGTTCTTTGAGGACCTGTGGACTTCAACTCCCAAAATTCCTGAGCCAGCCATGCATGCATGGCTAGCTCAGGAATTCTGGGAGTTGAAGTCCACAGGTCCTCAAAGAACCACAGTTTGGCCACCCCTGCTATACCATTTCAGACAGGTGGCTGTCCAGTCTCTTCTTGAAAACCTCCAGTGACGAAGCACCTACAACTTCTGGTGGCAAACTGTTCCACTGGTTAATGGTCCTCACTGTTATGAAGTTTCTCCTTAATTCCAGATTGCTTCTCTCCTGGATGGTTGTTAGTAACAACAACATGATAACAACATGATAACAAGCAACTCCTTAATGGTTGTTAGTAACAACAACATGATAACAACCATATCCTTAATGGTTGTTACTAACAAGAAAGATGGTGTGTAAAAGATTAAAACTGGCATACACATCACTACATCCCGTCCTGGGGTGGGCAATACAGTGGAGCTTTTGACCAGTCTAGTTTTAAATGTTTGAAATAGCAGAAATTGTTTGAAAACCAAAATAGGAAATAGCTAAGATTTCATTCATTTGATCTCAAAGCCCGCATTCCTTCTTCTTTAACTGTTTACACGTGATGCACGTCTAAAAGGAATAAGGGGTAGGATTTCCACTGCAGAGTCATGGATATTATCTAAAAAAATTTTTACAGACAAAGACTTCTGTTTCATGATGATTGGGTTGGAACGGAATGGAAATCGCAGCCCGGTTTGTTACAGGATGGCTGGGTAGAATTAAAACATTGGGACCAAGGGCAGATGTCCCCATGGTTGAGGGGATTGGACCAATATACAGTATCTAGCGGGAGTAGGCAGATCAAAGATTCAATGGCTTTTTTCAGAAAGATAGAGAATAATGCCTCTGTCTTACTGAAATGACTGAATTAATGCTTCAACATCTCATTCTCTCTTTGTCTGTCTGTCTGCCTGTTTTTCTTTCTGTCTGTCTGTCTGTCACTACCCATCTGTGTCTCTCTCTCTATCTGTCTATCTCTAATCTGTTTTATCTATCATCTCTCTCTCTCTCTCTTTCTGTCTCTGTCTATTATCTGTTTATCATCTGTCACTCTCCCTGTCTATTAATTATCTATCTATTTAATCTATAATCTGTCCATCTATCTATCTGTCTGTCTGTCTATTATCTGTGTATCGTCTGTCTGTCTGTCTGTCTGTCTGTCTGTCTGTCTGTCTGTCTGTCTGTTATCTGTGTATCATCTATCTATCTATCTATCTATCTATCTATCTATCTATCTATCTATCTATCTATCTATCTATCTATCTATCTATCTGGTGTAGGAACTCCTGCTTGAGCAGGGAGTTGGACTAGATGACCTACAAGGTCCCTTCCAACTCTAATAATAAATCTAAATCTATCTATCTATCTATCATCTGTTATTTGTTTATCATCTGTATATCTATCTATCTATCTATCTATCTATCTATCTATCTATCTATCTATCTATCTATCTATCTATCTATCTATCTATCTATCTATCTATCTATCTATCTATCTATCTATCCACCTGTCCATCCATCTCTCTTTTCTTTCTTTCTATGTATGTATGTATGCATGCATGCATGCATGTATGTATGTATGTATCTATCTATCTATCTATCTATCTATCTATCTATCTATCTATCTATCTATCTATCTATCTATCTATCTATCTATCTCTCTCTCTCTATCTATCTATCTATCTATCTATTTATCATCTATATCGATATCTATCCATCTATCTATCTATCTATCTATCCATCCATCCATCCATCCATCTATCTATCTATCTATCTACCTACCTACCTACCTACCTACCTATCTATCTATCTATCTATCTATCTATCTATCTATCTATCTATCTATCTATCTATCTATCTATCTATCTCTCTCTCTCTCTCTCTCTCTCTCTCTCTCTCTATCTATCTATCTATCTATCTATCTATTTATCATCTATATCGATATCTATCCATCTATCTATCTATCTATCAATCCATCTATCTATCTATCTATCTATCTACCTACCTATCTATCTATCTATCTATCTATCTATCTATCTATCTATCTATCTATCTATCATCTATCTATCTAATCTTTTGTACTGGATTTCATTTCCCAAAAATATCTGCCTCACTGTTTTAGCAGAACGCAACCTCCTTCCATTTTCTTACTCACATTCCAAGTCTTGATTTTCATCAGCCCCGTAGCTGTCTCTGATTGGCTAGGAAAACAACCTAAGTCCTACATGATCACTGATAGGCTACGTTTGCCCAAAGAACAAGTTTGGCAAAATTAAGAATTCATCACAACATTGAGAAGAAAGCTTGCGGTAGCGTGCGAATGGTTAATTTTTCCTGCCTTGTTTTGTATAGAACCAAAGAGTCTTCTACTATTATTAAGTCAATAATTAAGTGTATTTGAAATGGGAGCTGCAGCTCCCCTGTAAATGGGTTAATGATAGAAGGACTTGATCAAAATTGCTATGTTGATTTTATGTTAATGGGTATTTGACAATGAGCTGAACTATTAGCCGGGGATAAGTGGAACTAAATGCGCAGGCATTAGGACAAAATATAATTGAAAGACGCTTGGGAAGAATGAAAGAGTGGGGTTCCTACCCTTTGGGCAAAGGCGACTCACTACTGAAAGTGAGACAATAGCGTGCAAATAGTGTGCAAATAACTGGGCAGGAGAGAAAAAGGAGGAATAGCCCAAGGCGTGTCTAAAATTCAGCTTCATCGGAAAAGTGTTGGAGGAATTCGATAGGATCCTAAATGAGATTTTCTTTAAACAATCATTGTTTCATTATTATTTATCTCACTTTTATTAGCTATCCACCTCCACAGGATTTTTTTGATCTCTTTAAAAAATATTTTTATTAAACTGATCAGAATATAACTAGAGGTGAAAATAGTGGGAAAGAGAAAGAAAGAAAGAAAGGAAGGAAGGAAGGAAGGAAGGAAGGAAGGAAGGAAGGAAGGAAGGAAGGAAGGAAGGATGGAAGGAAAGAAAGAAAGAAAGAGAAAGAAAGAAAGAAAGAAAGAAAGAAAGAAAGAAAAGAAAGAAAGAAGAAAAAGAAAGAAAGAAAAAGAAGAAAGAAAGAGAAGAAAGAAAGAAAGAAAAGAAAGAAAGAAAGAAAGAAAGGGAAAAGAGAGGGAGAGAAAGAGAGAGAAAGAGAAAGAGAAAAAGAGAGAGAGAGAGAGAGAAAGAAAGAAAGAAAGAAAGAAAGAAAGAAAGAAAGAAAGAAAGAAAGAAAGAAAGAAAGAAAGAAAGAAAGAAAGAAAAGAAAGAAAGAAAGAAAGAAAGAAAGAAAGAAAGAAGAAAGAAAGAAGAAAGAAAGAAAGAAAGAAAGAAAGAAAGAAAGAAAGAAGAAATTGAAGAGCAATGGATGGAAACTGATCAAGGAGAGAAGCAACCTAGAACTAAGGAGACATTTCCTGACAGTGAGAACAATTGACCAGTGGAACGACTTGCCTCCAGAAGTTGTGGGCCCTCCAACACTGGAGGTTTTTAAGAAGAGATTGGGCAGCCATTTTTCTGAAATGGCATAGGGTCTCCTGCTTGGGCAGAGGGTTAGACTAGAAGACCTCCAAGGTCCCATTCTACTCTATTATTCTGACTTCTGTTGCAGAGTAACAGAGTTGGAAGGGACCTTGGAGGTCTTCTAATCCAACCCCTGCTCAAGCAGGAGACTCCACACCATTTTAGACAAATGGTTGTCCAATCTGTTCTTAAAAACTTCCAGTGTTGGAACACCCACAACTTCTGGAGGCAAGTCGTTCCACTGGTTAATTGTTCTCACTGTCAGAAAAATTCTCCTAGTTCTAGATTGCTTCTCTCCGTGATTAGTTTCCATCCATTGCTTCTTCTCCTGTCTTCTGGTTCTTTGGAGAGTAGGTTGTCCCCTTCTTCTTTGTTGCAGCCCCTCAAATATTGGAAGACTGCTTGTCATGTCTCCCCTGGTCCTGAAAGCTGATTCTGAAAGCTGAGTCTCATCTTAGTGGAAGAGTTGAAAACAGGACCTCTCTCTCAGCAATTTGTCATCTCTTTTCCATCCCTCTAACCAGCTTTGCCTCTTTTCCCTGAGGGAGGAAAAACTGATTTTCTCACAGTGCAAGTTGTGGCATTTTCTTTTTATGGTCTGCATATGAGAAATGAAGCTCCATTCTAGTTCTCCAAATGCGATTGGTTATTGTTCTTTGTCTAAATGAGTCTTTTGTAGTTGCAGTGTCTCCTCTCATTCTCTTTCTTTATTTGGGTTGCTGAGGCAGCTTCTTCATTTGCGTGGTGGCACAATAATTCCAGCTCTATTTTTTATTTTTATTTTTATTTTTATTTTAAAACAAGGCAATAAAAATGACAGAGAAGTAAATTATGAAAGCCGCCTGGAAATCCCTAGAGCGATTTCATCAGCATTAGACAAAAAAAAAAAAAAAACACCCCGCTTTTTTCTTGAATTTGCCACAGATTTTCTGAGTTAGCAGAAGAGATAAACTCTATCGAACATCAAATGTTTTCATTAAAAAGCCCGTGATCTGATTTCGGCTCCGAATAAGAACTCAATGAGAAATCGCAGCTGTCATTCGCACAATTCCTGGTTTCTCTAATAATACAGGATCTCTGTGCTTTGGGTTTGAAGCTTGAGAAGTGCCAATGTTGTTGACTTTGCTCATTTAATAAGAGTATTATATTTCTACTTCTTCCGCTCCACAGATATTGTATGGGATAGAATGGAATCCCCCAAATCTAACCATTGGATCACGCTGTTCGAATCCTGCCATATTAAAACAACAGAACTCGTGTGTGTGTGTGTCCAGAATCTGAAAAAAAAAGTAAGGTTCTACATTTAGGCAAGAAAAACAAAATGCACAGGTACAGTATATGTGGTACCTCGCTCAATAGTAGTAACTGTGAGAGGGATCTTGGAGTCCTAGTGGACAACCATTTAAATATGAGCCAGCAGTGTGCAGCAGCTGCCAAAAAAGCCAACACAGTTCTAGGCTGCATTAACAGAGGGATAGAATCAAGATCACGCAAAGTGTTAATACCACTTTACAATGCCTTGGTAAGGCCACCCTTGGAATACTGCATTCAGTTTTGGTCACCACGATGTAGAAAAAGATGTTGAGACTCTAGAAAGAGTGCAGAGAAGAGCAACAAAGATGATTAGGGAACTGGAGGCTAAAAACATATGAAGAACGGTTGCAGGAACTGGGTATGTCTAGTTTAATGAAAAGAAGGACCAGGGGTGACATGATAGCAATGTTCCAATATCTCAGGGGTTGCCACAAAGAAGAGGGAGTCAAACTATTCTCCAAGGCACCTGGGGGTAGAACAAGAAGCAATGGGTGGAAACTAAACAAGGAGAGAAGCAACTTGGAACTAAGGAGAAATTTCCTGACAGTTAGAACAATTAATCAGTGGAACAGCTTGCCTCCAGAAGTTGTGAATGCTCCAACACTAGACATTTTTAAGAAGATGTTGGATAACCATCTGTCTGAAGTAGTGTAGGGTTTCCTGCGTAAGCAGGGGGTTGGACTAGAAGACCTCCAAGGTCCCTTCCAACTCTGTTGTTATTATTATAAGACATACCAGATCAGGAAACAAATTCCATATGTGGATTAGAGAACTGTGTTTTATTGAGATACACTAACCAAATCTTCCCTCCTTCCCTCTTAGATCCCAAGGAGCTGTTGAGGGTGCAGTCTGAGTCTCTTGTTAGTACCCTCCCAATCCCTCTGAGCTTCACATCTGCTTCAACATCTGTTGTGGCCTTAACAGCATCTGAATGCTTTTTCTGAGGCCATCTTCATGAATTACACCAATTGTGACCTCTTTCAACTCTCTACTTCCCTGTTTCTGTCCCAAGCCCTGAACTCACGGTGACCCTCACATCTTCAGACCGCAGAGGGCTGAGTCAGAAAAAAATTGGCCAGTTAGATGTTGCAGGAGGGTTCTCTGTAGACCAACAACCAAGAAGCAAACAATGCCCCAATCAAGACACTTCCAACTCAGATGAATAAGCTAACGTTTAAACAACAGCCCAAGCAAGAAACCACCATCTACTGTCGCCAACACTGACAAGCAATTCACTAGTCTATAAAGTGAAAGCAAACCCTACTCCCTTACTTTCACTGATGGTGTTACCTAGTTGGGTAATGAAACTTCTGTAAAAAACCAACCAAGGTCTGAGACCACCAAGGACCCCCCACAGTCCTTCTCTTCCTCTTCCTCTTCCTCCTCCTCCTCCTCTCCACACACCCCACTCCCTTCTAGCATGAAGATGTTACCTATTTATTTATTTTTATTTATG